>CAMPDV010007039.1:0-16956 GCA_946699065.1 Loxodes magnus
TTAAACTAAAATTCTATCTTCTTTTCTTACTTTACTTCTTCACTTTTCAAAATACTTATTACTTCTCAAAGCATACTCCTTTAAACTGAAATTCTATCTTCTTTTCTTACTTTACTTCTTCACTTTTCTAAATACTTATTACTTCTCAAAGCATACTCCTTAAAACTGAAATTCTATCTTCTTTTCTTACTTTACTTCTTCACTTTTCAAAATACTTATTACTTCTCAAAGCATACTCCTTAAAACTGAAATTCTATCTTCTTTTCTTACTTTACTTCTTCACTTTTCTAAATACTTATTACTTCTCAAAGCATACTCCTTTAAACTGAAATTCTATCTTCTTTTCTTACTTTACTTCTTCACTTTTCTAAATACTTATTACTTCTCAAAGCATACTCCTTTAAACTGAAATTCTATCTTCTTTTCTTACTTTACTTCTTCACTTTTCAAAATACTTATTACTTCTCAAAGCATACTCCTTTAAACTGAAATTCTATCTTCTTTTCTTACTTTACTTCTTCACTTTTTAAAATACTTATTAATTCTCAAAGCATACTCCTTAAAACTGAAATTCTATCTTCTTTTCTTACTTTACTTCTTCACTTTTTAAAATACTTATTACTTCTCAAAGCATACTCCTTAAAACTAAAATTCTATCTTCTTTTCTTACTTTACTTCTTCACTTTTCAAAATACTTATTACTTCTCAAAGCATACTCCTTAAAACTGAAATTCTATCTTCTTTTCTTACTTTACTTCTTCACTTTTCAAAATACTTATTACTTCTCAAAGCATACTCCTTAAAACTGAAATTCTATCTTCTTTTCTTACTTTACTTCTTCACTTTTTAAAATACTTATTATTTCTAAAAAATACTCCTTTAAACTGAAATTCTATCTTCTTTTCTTACTTTACTTCTTCACTTTTCTAAATACTTATTACTTCTCAAAGCATACTCCTTAAAACTGAAATTCTATCTTCTTTTCTTACTTTACTTCTTCACTTTTCAAAATACTTATTACTTCTCAAAGCATACTCCTTTAAACTGAAATTCTATCTTCTTTTCTTACTTTACTTCTTCACTTTTCAAAATACTTATTACTTCTCAAAGCATACTCCTTAAAACTGAAATTCTATCTTCTTTTCTTACTTTACTTCTTCACTTTTCAAAATACTTATTACTTCTCAAAGCATACTCCTTAAAACTGAAATTCTATCTTCTTTTCTTACTTTACTTATTCACTTTTCAAAATACTTATTACTTCTCAAAGCATACTCCTTTAAACTGAAATTCTATCTTCTTTTCTTACTTTACTTATTCACTTATCAAAATACTTATTACTTCTAAAAAATACTCCTTAAAACTGAAATTCTATCTTCTTTTCTTACTTTACTTATTCACTTTTCAAAATTCAACTTCTCAAAGCATACTCCTTAAAACTGAAATTCTATCTTCTTTTCTTACTTTACTTCTTCACTTTTCTAAATACTTATTACTTCTCAAAACATACTCCTTTAAACTGAAATTCTATCTTCTTTTCTTACTTTACTTATTCACTTTTCAAAATACTTATTACTTCTCAAAGCATACTCCTTTAAACTGAAATTCTATCTTCTTTTCTTACTTTACTTATTCACTTTTCTAAATACTTATTACTTCTCAAAGCATACTCCTTAAAACTGAAATTCTATCTTCTTTTCTTACTTTACTTCTTCACTTTTCTAAATACTTATTACTTCTCAAAACATACTCCTTTAAACTGAAATTCTATCTTCTTTTCTTACTTTACTTATTCACTTTTCAAAATACTTATTACTTCTCAAAGCATACTCCTTTAAACTGAAATTCTATCTTCTTTTCTTACTTTACTTATTCACTTTTCTAAATACTTATTACTTCTCAAAGCATACTCCTTTAAACTGAAATTCTATCTTCTTTTCTTACTTTACTTCTTCACTTTTCTAAATACTTATTACTTCTCAAAGCATACTCCTTTAAACTGAAATTCTATCTTCTTTTCTTACTTTACTTCTTCACTTTTCTAAATACTTATTACTTCTCAAAGCATACTCCTTTAAACTGAAATTCTATCTTCTTTTCTTACTTTACTTCTTCACTTTTCTAAATACTTATTAATTCTCAAAGCATACTCCTTAAAACTGAAATTCTATCTTCTTTTCTTACTTTACTTCTTCACTTTTCAAAATACTTATTACTTCTCAAAGCATACTCCTTAAAACTGAAATTCTATCTTCTTTTCTTACTTTACTTCTTCACTTTTCTAAATACTTATTACTTCTCAAAGCATACTCCTTTAAACTGAAATTCTATCTTCTTTTCTTACTTTACTTCTTCACTTTTCAAAATACTTATTACTTCTCAAAGCATACTCCTTTAAACTGAAATTCTATCTTCTTTTCTTACTTTACTTATTCACTTTTCAAAATACTTATTACTTCTCAAAGCATACTCCTTTAAACTGAAATTCTATCTTCTTTTCTTACTTTACTTCTTCACTTTTCAAAATACTTATTACTTCTCAAAGCATACTCCTTTAAACTGAAATTCTATCTTCTTTTCTTACTTTACTTCTTCACTTTTCAAAATACTTATTACTTCTCAAAGCATACTCCTTTAAACTGAAATTCTATCTTCTTTTCTTACTTTACTTATTCACTTTTCAAAATACTTATTACTTCTCAAAGCATACTCCTTTAAACTGAAATTCTATCTTCTTTTCTTACTTTACTTCTTCACTTTTCAAAATACTTATTACTTCTCAAAGCATACTCCTTAAAACTGAAATTCTATCTTCTTTTCTTACTTTACTTCTTCACTTTTCAAAATACTTATTACTTCTCAAAGCATACTCCTTTAAACTGAAATTCTATCTTCTTTTCTTACTTTACTTATTCACTTTTCAAAATACTTATTACTTCTCAAAGCATACTCCTTTAAACTGAAATTCTATCTTCTTTTCTTACTTTACTTATTCACTTATCAAAATACTTATTACTTCTCAAAAATACTCCTTAAAACTGAAATTCTATCTTCTTTTCTTACTTTACTTCTTCACTTTTCAAAATTCAACTTCTCAAAGCATACTCCTTAAAACTGAAATTCTATCTTCTTTTCTTACTTTACTTCTTCACTTTTCTAAATACTTATTACTTCTCAAAACATACTCCTTTAAACTGAAATTCTATCTTCTTTTCTTACTTTACTTCTTCACTCTTTAAAATACTTATTACTTCTCAAAGCATACTCCTTAAAACTGAAATTCTATCTTCTTTTCTTACTTTACTTATTCACTTTTCTAAATACTTATATTTCTAAAAAATACTCCTTAAAACTGAAATTCTATCTTCTTTTCTTACTTTACTTCTTCACTTTTCAAAATACTTATTACTTCTCAAAGCATACTCCTTAAAACTGAAATTCTATCTTCTTTTCTTACTTTACTTCTTCACTTTTCAAAATACTTATTACTTCTCAAAGCATACTCCTTAAAACTGAAATTTTATCTTCTTTTCTTACTTTACTTCTTCACTTTTCTAAATACTTATATTTCTAAAAAATACTCCTTAAAACTGAAATTCTATCTTCTTTTCTTACTTTACTTCTTCACTTTTTAAAATACTTATTACTTCTCAAAGCATACTCCTTTAAACTGAAATTCTATCTTCTTTTCTTACTTTACTTCTTCACTCTTTAAAATACTTATTACTTCTCAAAGCATACTCCTTAAAACTGAAATTCTATCTTCTTTTCTTACTTTACTTATTCACTTTTCTAAATACTTATATTTCTAAAAAATACTCCTTAAAACTGAAATTCTATCTTCTTTTCTTACTTTACTTCTTCACTTTTCAAAATACTTATTACTTCTCAAAGCATACTCCTTAAAACTGAAATTCTATCTTCTTTTCTTACTTTACTTCTTCACTTTTCAAAATACTTATTACTTCTCAAAGCATACTCCTTAAAACTGAAATTTTATCTTCTTTTCTTACTTTACTTCTTCACTTTTCTAAATACTTATTATTTCTCAAAGCATACTCCTTAAAACTGAAATTCTATCTTCTTTTCTTACTTTACTTATTCACTTTTTAAAATACTTATTACTTCTCAAAGCATACTCCTTAAAACTGAAATTCTATCTTCTTTTCTTACTTTACTTCTTCACTTTTCAAAATACTTATTACTTCTCAAAGCATACTCCTTAAAACTGAAATTTTATCTTCTTTTCTTACTTTACTTCTTCACTTTTCTAAATACTTATTATTTCTCAAAGCATACTCCTTAAAACTGAAATTCTATCTTCTTTTCTTACTTTACTTATTCACTTTTTAAAATACTTATTACTTCTCAAAGCATACTCCTTAAAACTGAAATTCTATCTTCTTTTCTTACTTTACTTCTTCACTTTTCAAAATACTTATTACTTCTCAAAGCATACTCCTTAAAACTGAAATTCTATCTTCTTTTCTTACTTTACTTCTTCACTTTTTAAAATACTTATTACTTCTCAAAGCATACTCCTTTAAACTGAAATTCTATCTTCTTTTCTTACTTTACTTCTTCACTTTTTCAAATACTTATTACTTCTTAAAGCATACTCCTTAAAACTGAAATTCTATCTTCTTTTCTTACTTTACTTCTTCACTTTTCAAAATACTTATTATTTTTCAAAGCATACTCCTTAAAACTGAAATTCTATCTTCTTTTCTTACTTTACTTCTTCACTTTTCTAAATACTTATTACTTCTCAAAGCATACTCCTTTAAACTGAAATTCTATCTTCTTTTCTTACTTTACTTCTTCACTTTTCAAAATACTTATTACTTCTCAAAGCATACTCCTTAAAACTGAAATTCTATCTTCTTTTCTTACTTTACTTCTTCACTTTTCTAAATACTTATATTTCTAAAAAATACTCCTTAAAACTGAAATTCTATCTTCTTTTCTTACTTTACTTATTCACTTTTTAAAATACTTATTACTTCTCAAAGCATACTCCTTTAAACTGAAATTCTATCTTCTTTTCTTACTTTACTTCTTCACTTTTCTAAATACTTATATTTCTAAAAAATACTCCTTAAAACTGAAATTCTATCTTCTTTTCTTACTTTACTTATTCACTTATCAAAATACTTATTACTTCTCAAAGCATACTCCTTTAAACTGAAATTCTATCTTCTTTTCTTACTTTACTTCTTCACTTTTCTAAATACTTATTAATTCTCAAAGTATACTCCTTTAAACTGAAATTCTATCTTCTTTTCTTACTTTACCTATTCACTTTTCTAAATACTTATTACTTCTCAAAGCATACTCCTTAAAACTGAAATTCTATCTTCTTTTCTTACTTTACTTCTTCACTTTTTAAAATACTTATTACTTCTCAAAGCATACTCCTTTAAACTGAAATTCTATCTTCTTTTCTTACTTTACTTATTCACTTTTCTAAATACTTATTACTTCTCAAAGCATACTCCTTAAAACTGAAATTCTATCTTCTTTTCTTACTTTACTTCTTCACTTTTCAAAATACTTATTAATTCTCAAAGTATACTCCTTTAAACTGAAATTCTATCTTCTTTTCTTACTTTACCTATTCACTTTTCTAAATACTTATTACTTCTCAAAGCATACTCCTTAAAACTGAAATTCTATCTTCTTTTCTTACTTTACTTCTTCACTTTTTAAAATACTTATTACTTCTCAAAGCATACTATTTAAAACTGAAATTCTATCTTCTTTTCTTACTTTACTTCTTCACTTTTCAAAATACTTATTACTTCTCAAAGCATACTCCTTAAAACTGAAATTCTATCTTCTTTTCTTACTTTACTTCTTCACTTTTCAAAATACTTATTAATTCTCAAAGTATACTCCTTTAAACTGAAATTCTATCTTCTTTTCTTACTTTACCTATTCACTTTTCTAAATACTTATTACTTCTCAAAGCATACTCCTTTAAACTGAAATTCTATCTTCTTTTCTTACTTTACTTCTTCACTTTTCTAAATACTTATATTTCTAAAAAATACTCCTTAAAACTGAAATTCTATCTTCTTTTCTTACTTTACTTCTTCACTTTTCAAAATACTTATTACTTCTCAAAGCATACTCCTTTAAACTGAAATTCTATCTTCTTTTCTTACTTTACTTCTTCACTTTTTAAAATACTTATTACTTCTCAAAGCATACTCCTTAAAACTGAAATTCTATCTTCTTTTCTTACTTTACTTCTTCACTTTTCAAAATACTTATTACTTCTCAAAGCATACTCCTTAAAACTGAAATTCTATCTTCTTTTCTTACTTTACTTATTCACTTATCAAAATACTTATTACTTCTCAAAGCATACTCCTTAAAACTGAAATTCTATCTTCTTTTCTTACTTTACTTATTCACTTTTCTAAATACTTATATTTCTAAAAAATACTCCTTAAAACTGAAATTCTATCTTCTTTTCTTACTTTACTTCTTCACTTTTTAAAATACTTATTACTTCTCAAAGCATACTCCTTTAAACTGAAATTCTATCTTCTTTTCTTACTTTACTTCTTCACTTTTCAAAATACTTATTTCTTCTCAAAGCATACTCCTTAAAACTGAAATTCTATCTTCTTTTCTTACTTTACTTCTTCACTTTTCAAAATACTTATTACTTCTCAAAGCATACTCCTTAAAACTGAAATTCTATCTTCTTTTCTTACTTTACTTCTTCACTTTTCAAAATACTTATTAATTCTCAAAGTATACTCCTTTAAACT
The DNA here is from genome assembly GCA_946699065.1 of Loxodes magnus. Classification (NCBI taxonomy): domain Eukaryota; phylum Ciliophora; class Karyorelictea; order Loxodida; family Loxodidae; genus Loxodes; species Loxodes magnus. The sequence continues at coordinate 6,783 of CAMPDV010007039.1, forward strand.
GAAATTCTATCTTCTTTTCTTACTTTACCTATTCACTTTTCTAAATACTTATTACTTCTCAAAGCATACTCCTTTAAACTGAAATTCTATCTTCTTTTCTTACTTTACTTCTTCACTTTTCTAAATACTTATATTTCTAAAAAATACTCCTTAAAACTGAAATTCTATCTTCTTTTCTTACTTTACTTCTTCACTTTTCAAAATACTTATTACTTCTCAAAGCATACTCCTTTAAACTGAAATTCTATCTTCTTTTCTTACTTTACTTCTTCACTTTTTAAAATACTTATTACTTCTCAAAGCATACTCCTTAAAACTGAAATTCTATCTTCTTTTCTTACTTTACTTCTTCACTTTTCTAAATACTTATTACTTCTCAAAGCATACTCCTTAAAACTGAAATTCTATCTTCTTTTCTTACTTTACTTCTTCACTTTTCAAAATACTTATTACTTCTCAAAGCATACTCCTTAAAACTGAAATTCTATCTTCTTTTCTTACTTTACTTATTCACTTTTCTAAATACTTATTACTTCTCAAAGCATACTCCTTAAAACTGAAATTCTATCTTCTTTTCTTACTTTACTTCTTCACTTTTCTAAATACTTATTACTTCTCAAAGCATACTCCTTAAAACTGAAATTCTATCTTCTTTTCTTACTTTACTTCTTCACTTTTTAAAATACTTATTACTTCTCAAAGCATACTCCTTAAAACTGAAATTCTATCTTCTTTTCTTACTTTACTTATTCACTTATCAAAATACTTATTACTTCTCAAAGCATACTCCTTAAAACTGAAATTCTATCTTCTTTTCTTACTTTACTTCTTCACTTTTTAAAATACTTATTACTTCTAAAAAATACTCCTTAAAACTGAAATTCTATCTTCTTTTCTTACTTTACTTCTTCACTTTTCAAAATACTTATTACTTCTCAAAGCATACTCCTTAAAACTGAAATTCTATCTTCTTTTCTTACTTTACTTATTCACTTATCAAAATACTTATTACTTCTCAAAGCATACTCCTTAAAACTGAAATTCTATCTTCTTTTCTTACTTTACTTATTCACTTTTCTAAATACTTATATTTCTAAAAAATACTCCTTAAAACTGAAATTCTATCTTCTTTTCTTACTTTACTTCTTCACTTTTTAAAATACTTATTACTTCTCAAAGCATACTCCTTTAAACTGAAATTCTATCTTCTTTTCTTACTTTACTTCTTCACTCTTTAAAATACTTATTACTTCTCAAAGCATACTCCTTAAAACTAACATTCTATCTTCTTTTCTTACTTTACCTATTCACTTTTCTAAATACTTATTACTTCTCAAAGCATACTCCTTAAAACTGAAATTCTATCTTCTTTTCTTACTTTACTTCTTCACTTTTTAAAATACTTATTACTTCTCAAAGCATACTCCTTTAAACTGAAATTCTATCTTCTTTTCTTACTTTACTTCTTCACTTTTCAAAATACTTATTAATTCTCAAAGTATACTCCTTTAAACTGAAATTCTATCTTCTTTTCTTACTTTACCTATTCACTTTTCTAAATACTTATTACTTCTCAAAGCATACTCCTTAAAACTGAAATTCTATCTTCTTTTCTTACTTTACTTATTCACTTTTCTAAATACTTATATTTCTAAAAAATACTCCTTAAAACTGAAATTCTTTCTTCTTTTCTTACTTTACTTCTTCACTTTTCAAAATACTTATTACTTCTCAAAGCATACTCCTTAAAACTGAAATTCTATCTTCTTTTCTTACTTTACTTCTTCACCTTTTAAAATACTTATTACTTCTCAAAGCATACTCCTTAAAACTGAAATTCTATCTTCTTTTCTTACTTTACTTCTTCACTTTTCAAAATACTTATTACTTCTCAAAACATACTCCTTTAAACTGAAATTCTATCTTCTTTTCTTACTTTACTTATTCACTTTTCAAAATACTTATTACTTCTCAAAGCATACTCCTTTAAACTGAAATTCTATCTTCTTTTCTTACTTTACTTCTTCACTTTTCAAAATACTTATTATTTCTAAAAAATACTCCTTAAAACTGAAATTCTATCTTCTTTTCTTACTTTACTTCTTCACTTTTCTAAATACTTATTACTTCTCAAAGCATACTCCTTTAAACTGAAATTCTATCTTCTTTTCTTACTTTACTTATTCACTTTTCTAAATACTTATTACTTCTCAAAGCATACTCCTTAAAACTGAAATTCTATCTTCTTTTCTTACTTTACTTCTTCACTTTTCAAAATACTTATTACTTCTCAAAGCATACTCCTTAAAACTGAAATTCTATCTTCTTTTCTTACTTTACTTCTTCACTTTTCAAAATACTTATTACTTCTCAAAGCATACTCCTTAAAACTGAAATTTTATCTTCTTTTCTTACTTTACTTCTTCACTTTTCTAAATACTTATTATTTCTCAAAGCATACTCCTTAAAACTGAAATTCTATCTTCTTTTCTTACTTTACTTATTCACTTTTTAAAATACTTATTACTTCTCAAAGCATACTCCTTTAAACTGAAATTCTATCTTCTTTTCTTACTTTACTTCTTCACTTTTTAAAATACTTATTACTTCTCAAAGCATACTCCTTTAAACTGAAATTCTATCTTCTTTTCTTACTTTACTTCTTCACTTTTCAAAATACTTATTACTTCTCAAAGCATACTCCTTAAAACTGAAATTCTATCTTCTTTTCTTACTTTACTTCTTCACTTTTCAAAATACTTATTACTTCTCAAAGCATACTCCTTAAAACTGAAATTCTATCTTCTTTTCTTACTTTACTTCTTCACTTTTCAAAATACTTATTACTTCTCAAAGCATACTCCTTAAAACTGAAATTCTATCTTCTTTTCTTACTTTACTTCTTCACTTTTTAAAATACTTATTATTTCTAAAAAATACTCCTTCAAACTGAAATTCTATCTTCTTTTCTTACTTTACTTATTCACTTTTCTAAATACTTATTACTTCTCAAAGCATACTCCTTAAAACTGAAATTCTATCTTCTTTTCTTACTTTACTTCTTCACTTTTCAAAATACTTATTACTTCTCAAAGCATACTCCTTAAAACTGAAATTCTATCTTCTTTTCTTACTTTACTTCTTCACTTTTCAAAATACTTATTACTTCTCAAAGCATACTCCTTAAAACTGAAATTCTATCTTCTTTTCTTACTTTACTTATTCACTTATCAAAATACTTATTACTTCTCAAAGCATACTCCTTAAAACTGAAATTCTATCTTCTTTTCTTACTTTACTTATTCACTTTTTTAAATACTTATATTTCTAAAAAATACTCCTTAAAACTGAAATTCTATCTTCTTTTCTTACTTTACTTCTTCACTTTTTAAAATACTTATTACTTCTCAAAGCATACTCCTTTAAACTGAAATTCTATCTTCTTTTCTTACTTTACTTCTTCACTCTTTAAAATACTTATTACTTCTCAAAGCATACTCCTTAAAACTGAAATTCTATCTTCTTTTCTTACTTTACTTATTCACTTTTCTAAATACTTATATTTCTAAAAAATACTCCTTAAAACTGAAATTCTATCTTCTTTTCTTACTTTACTTCTTCACTTTTCAAAATACTTATTACTTCTCAAAGCATACTCCTTAAAACTGAAATTCTATCTTCTTTTCTTACTTTACTTCTTCACTTTTCAAAATACTTATTACTTCTCAAAGCATACTCCTTAAAACTGAAATTTTATCTTCTTTTCTTACTTTACTTCTTCACTTTTCTAAATACTTATTATTTCTCAAAGCATACTCCTTAAAACTGAAATTCTATCTTCTTTTCTTACTTTACTTATTCACTTTTTAAAATACTTATTACTTCTCAAAGCATACTCCTTAAAACTGAAATTCTATCTTCTTTTCTTACTTTACTTCTTCACTTTTCAAAATACTTATTACTTCTCAAAGCATACTCCTTAAAACTGAAATTCTATCTTCTTTTCTTACTTTACTTCTTCACTTTTTAAAATACTTATTACTTCTCAAAGCATACTCCTTAAAACTGAAATTCTATCTTCTTTTCTTACTTTACTTCTTCACTTTTTCAAATACTTATTACTTCTCAAAGCATACTCCTTAAAACTGAAATTCTATCTTCTTTTCTTACTTTACTTCTTCACTTTTCAAAATACTTATTATTTTTCAAAGCATACTCCTTAAAACTGAAATTCTATCTTCTTTTCTTACTTTACTTCTTCACTTTTCTAAATACTTATTACTTCTCAAAGCATACTCCTTTAAACTGAAATTCTATCTTCTTTTCTTACTTTACTTCTTCACTTTTCAAAATACTTATTACTTCTCAAAGCATACTCCTTAAAACTGAAATTCTATCTTCTTTTCTTACTTTACTTCTTCACTTTTCTAAATACTTATATTTCTAAAAAATACTCCTTAAAACTGAAATTCTATCTTCTTTTCTTACTTTACTTATTCACTTTTTAAAATACTTATTACTTCTCAAAGCATACTCCTTTAAACTGAAATTCTATCTTCTTTTCTTACTTTACTTCTTCACTCTTTAAAATACTTATTACTTCTCAAAGCATACTCCTTAAAACTGAAATTCTATCTTCTTTTCTTACTTTACTTATTCACTTTTCTAAATACTTATATTTCTAAAAAATACTCCTTAAAACTGAAATTCTATCTTCTTTTCTTACTTTACTTATTCACTTATCAAAATACTTATTACTTCTCAAAGCATACTCCTTAAAACTGAAATTCTATCTTCTTTTCTTACTTTACTTCTTCACTTTTTAAAATACTTATTACTTCTCAAAGCATACTCCTTAAAACTGAAATTCTATCTTCTTTTCTTACTTTACTTCTTCACTTTTTAAAATACTTATTACTTCTCAAAGCATACTCCTTTAAACTGAAATTCTATCTTCTTTTCTTACTTTACTTCTTCACTTTTTAAAATACTTATTACTTCTCAAAGCATACTCCTTAAAACTGAAATTCTATCTTCTTTTCTTACTTTACTTCTTCACTTTTCAAAATACTTATTACTTCTCAAAGCATACTCCTTAAAACTGAAATTCTATCTTCTTTTCTTACTTTACTTCTTCACTTTTCAAAATACTTATTACTTCTCAAAGCATACTCCTTAAAACTGAAATTCTATCTTCTTTTCTTACTTTACTTATTCACTTTTCTAAATACTTATATTTCTAAAAAATACTCCTTAAAACTGAAATTCTATCTTCTTTTCTTACTTTACTTATTCACTTTTTAAAATACTTATTACTTCTCAAAGCATACTCCTTTAAACTGAAATTCTATCTTCTTTTCTTACTTTACTTCTTCACTTTTCAAAATACTTATTACTTCTCAAAGCATACTCCTTTAAACTGAAATTCTATCTTCTTTTCTTACTTTACTTATTCACTTTTCAAAATACTTATTACTTCTCAAAGCATACTCCTAAAAACTGAAATTCTATCTTCTTTTCTTACTTTACTTCTTCACTTTTCAAAATACTTATTAATTCTCAAAGTATACTCCTTTAAACTGAAATTCTATCTTCTTTTCTTACTTTACCTATTCACTTTTCAAAATACTTATTACTTCTTAAAGCATACTCCTTTAAACTGAAATTCTATCTTCTTTTCTTACTTTACTTCTTCACTTTTTAAAATACTTATTACTTCTCAAAGCATACTACTTAAAACTGAAATTCTATCTTCTTTTCTTACTTTACTTCTTCACTTTTCTAAATACTTATATTTCTAAAAAATACTCCTTAAAACTGAAATTCTTTCTTCTTTTCTTACTTTACTTCTTCACTTTTTAAAATACTTATTACTTCTCAAAGCATACTCCTTAAAACTGAAATTCTATCTTCTTTTCTTACTTTACTTCTTCACTTTTCAAAATACTTATTACTTCTCAAAGCATATTCCTCTAAACTGAAATTCTATCTTCTTTTCTTACTTTACTTCTTCACTTTTCTAAATACTTATTACTTCTCAAAGCATACTCCTTAAAACTGAAATTCTATCTTCTTTTCTTACTTTACTTATTCACTTTTTAAAATACTTATTTCTTCTCAAAGCATACTCCTTAAAACTGAAATTCTATCTTCTTTTCTTACTTTAATTCTTCACTTTTTAAAATACTTATTACTTCTCAAAGCATACTCCTTAAAACTGAAATTCTATCTTCTTTTCTTACTTTACTTCTTCACTTTTCTAAATACTTATTACTTCTTCAACTCAAAGTTTAATCCTTAAAATTGAAATTCTATCTTCTTTTCTTACTTTACTTCTTCACTTTTCAAAATACTTATTACTTCTCAAAGCATACTCCTTAAAACTGAAATTCTATCTTCTTTTCTTACTTTACTTCTTCACTTTTTAAAATACTTATTATTTTTCAAAGCATACTCCTAAAAACTGAAATTCTATCTTCTTTTCTTACTTTACTTCTTCACTTTTTAAAATACTTATTACTTCTCAAAGCATACTCCTTAAAACTGAAATTCTATCTTCTTTTCTTACTTTACTTCTTCACTTTTCAAAATACTTATTACTTCTCAAAGCATACTCCTTAAAACTGAAATTCTATCTTCTTTTCTTACTTTACTTATTCACTTATCAAAATACTTATTACTTCTCAAAGCATACTCCTTAAAACTGAAATTCTATCTTCTTTTCTTACTTTACTTATTCACTTATCAAAATACTTATTACTTCTCAAAGCATACTCCTTAAAACTGAAATTCTATCTTCTTTTCTTACTTTACTTCTTCACTTTTTAAAATACTTATTACTTCTCAAAGCATACTCCTTAAAACTGAAATTCTATCTTCTTTTCTTACTTTACTTCTTCACTTTTCTAAATACTTATTACTTCTCAAAGCATACTCCTTAAAACTGAAATTCTATCTTCTTTTCTTACTTTACTTCTTCACTTTTCAAAATACTTATTACTTCTCAAAGCATACTCCTTAAAACTGAAATTCTATCTTCTTTTCTTACTTTACTTCTTCACTTTTCAAAATACTTATTACTTCTCAAAGCATACTCCTTAAAACTGAAATTCTATCTTCTTTTCTTACTTTACTTCTTCACTTTTCAAAATACTTATTATTTCTAAAAAATACTCCTTAAAACTGAAATTCTATCTTCTTTTCTTACTTTACTTCTTCACTTTTTAAAATACTTATTACTTCTCAAAGCATACTCCTTAAAACTGAAATTCTATCTTCTTTTCTTACTTTACTTCTTCACTTTTCAAAATACTTATTACTTCTCAAAGCATACTCCTTAAAACTGAAATTCTATCTTCTTTTCTTACTTTACTTATTCACTTTTTAAAATACTTATTACTTCTCAAAGCATACTCCTTAAAACTGAAATTCTATCTTCTTTTCTTACTTTACTTCTTCACTTTTCAAAATACTTATTACTTCTCAAAGCATACTCCTTAAAACTGAAATTCTATCTTCTTTTCTTACTTTACTTCTTCACTTTTCTAAATACTTATATTTCTAAAAAATACTCCTTTAAACTGAAATTCTATCTTCTTTTCTTACTTTACTTATTCACTTTTCAAAATACTTATTAATTCTCAAAGCATACTCCTTTAAACTGAAATTCTATCTTCTTTTCTTACTTTACTTCTTCACTTTTTAAAATACTTATTACTTCTCAAAGCATACTCCTTAAAACTGAAATTCTATCTTCTTTTCTTACTTTACTTCTTCACTTTTCAAAATACTTATTACTTCTCAAAGCATACTCCTTAAAACTGAAATTCTATCTTCTTTTCTTACTTTACTTCTTCACTTTTCAAAATACTTATTATTTTTCAAAGCATACTCCTTAAAACTGAAATTCTATCTTCTTTTCTTACTTTACTTCTTCACTTTTTAAAATACTTATTACTTCTCAAAGCATACTCCTTAAAACTGAAATTCTATCTTCTTTTCTTACTTTACTTCTTCACTTTTCTAAATACTTATATTTCTAAAAAATACTCCTTAAAACTGAAATTCTATCTTCTTTTCTTACTTTACTTATTCACTTTTCAAAATACTTATTAATTCTCAAAGCATACTCCTTTAAACTGAAATTTTATCTTCTTTTCTTACATTACTTCTTCACTTTTCAAAATACTTTTTACTTCTCAAAGCATACTCCTTAAAACTGAAATTCTATCTTCTTTTCTTACTTTACTTCTTCACTTTTCAAAATACTTATTACTTCTCAAAGCATACTCCTTAAAACTGAAATTCTATCTTCTTTTCTTACTTTACTTCTTCACTTTTCAAAATACTTATTACTTCTCAAAGCATACTCCTTAAAACTGAAATTCTATCTTCTTTTCTTACTTTACTTCTTCACTTTTTAAAATACTTATTACTTCTCAAAGCATACTCCTTAAAACTGAAATTCTATCTTCTTTTCTTACTTTACTTCTTCACTTTTCAAAATACTTATTATTTTTCAAAGCATACTCCTTAAAACTGAAATTCTATCTTCTTTTCTTACTTTACTTCTTCACTTTTTAAAATACTTATTACTTCTCAAAGCATACTCCTTAAAACTGAAATTCTATCTTCTTTTCTTACTTTACTTCTTCACTTTTCTAAATACTTATATTTCTAAAAAATACTCCTTAAAACTGAAATTCTATCTTCTTTTCTTACTTTACTTATTCACTTTTCAAAATACTTATTAATTCTCAAAGCATACTCCTTTAAACTGAAATTTTATCTTCTTTTCTTACATTACTTCTTCACTTTTCAAAATACTTTTTACTTCTCAAAGCATACTCCTTAAAACTGAAATTCTATCTTCTTTTCTTACTTTACTTCTTCACTTTTCAAAATACTTATTACTTCTCAAAGCATACTCCTTAAAACTGAAATTCTATCTTCTTTTCTTACTTTACTTCTTCACTTTTTAAAATACTTATTACTTCTCAAAGCATACTCCTTAAAACTGAAATTCTATCTTCTTTTCTTACTTTACTTCTTCACTTTTTAAAATACTTATTACTTCTCAAAGCATACTCCTTAAAACTGAAATTCTATCTTCTTTTCTTACTTTACTTCTTCACTTTTCAAAATACTTATTATTTTTCAAAGCATACTCCTTAAAACTGAAATTCTATCTTCTTTTCTTACTTTACTTCTTCACTTTTTAAAATACTTATTACTTCTCAAAGCATACTCCTTAAAACTGAAATTCTATCTTCTTTTCTTACTTTACTTCTTCACTTTTCTAAATACTTATATTTCTAAAAAATACTCCTTAAAACTGAAATTCTATCTTCTTTTCTTACTTTACTTATTCACTTTTCAAAATACTTATTAATTCTCAAAGCATACTCCTTTAAACTGAAATTTTATCTTCTTTTCTTACATTACTTCTTCACTTTTCAAAATACTTTTTACTTCTCAAAGCATACTCCTTAAAACTGAAATTCTATCTTCTTTTCTTACTTTACTTCTTCACTTTTCAAAATACTTATTACTTCTCAAAGCATACTCCTTAAAACTGAAATTCTATCTTCTTTTCTTACTTTACTTCTTCACTTTCAAAATACTTATTACTTCTCAAAGCATACTCCTTAAAACTGAAATTCTATCTTCTTTTCTTACTTTACTTATTCACTTTTCAAAATACTTATTATTTCTAAAAAATACTCCTTAAAACTGAAATTCTATCTTCTTTTCTTACTTTAATTATTCACTTTTCAAAATACTTATTACTTCTCAAAGCATACTCCTTAAAACTGAAATTCTATCTTCTTTTCTTACTTTACTTCTTCACTTTTTAAAATACTTATTACTTCTCAAAGCATACTCCTTTAAACTGAAATTCTATCTTCTTTTCTTACTTTAATTATTCACTTTTCAAAATACTTATTACTTCTCAAAGCATACTCCTTAAAACTGAAATTCTATCTTCTTTTCTTACTTTACTTATTCACTTTTTCAAATACTTATTACTTCTAAAAAATACTCCTTTAAACTGAAATTCTATCTTCTTTTCTTACTTTACTTCTTCACTTTTCAAAATACTTATTACTTCTCAAAGCATACTCCTTAAAACTGAAATTCTATCTTCTTTTCTTACTTTACTTATTCACTTTTT
>CAMPDV010007040.1:0-16617 GCA_946699065.1 Loxodes magnus
CTGGTATTAAAATTTCGTATTCTCACTTCAAAACATATCAAAAACAATGTTTTTTTTTACTTTAAAAATCACTCAACTATTTTTCATACATTGTTAACTCACTCTGGTATTAAAATTTCGTATTCTCACTTCAAAACACTTATAAAACAATGCTTTTTTTTTACTTTCAAAATTACACAACTATTTTTCATACATTGTTAACTCACTCTGGTATTAAAATTTCGTATTCTCACTTCAAAACATATCAAAAACAATGTTTTTTTTTACTTTAAAAATCACTCAACTATTTTTCATACATTGTTAACTCACTCTGGTATTAAAATTTCGTATTCTCACTTCAAAACATATCAAAAACAATGTTTTTTTTTACTTTAAAAATCACTCAACTATTTTTCATACATTGTTAACTCACTCTGGTATTAAAATTTCGTATTCTCACTTCAAAACACTTATAAAACAATGCTTTTTTTTTACTTTAAAAATTACACAACTATTTTTCATACATTGTTAACTCACTCTGGTATTAAAATTTCGTATTCTCACTTCAAAACTAAAACAATGTTTTTTTTTACTTTAAAAATCACTCAACTATTTTTCATACATTGTTAACTCACTCTGGTATTAAAATTTCGTATTCTCACTTCAAAACATATCGAAAACAATGCTTTTTTTTTACTTTAAAAATTACACAACTATTTTTCATACATTGTTAACTCACTCTGGTATTAAAATTTCGTATTCTCACTTCAAAACACTTATAAAACAATGCTTTTTTTTACTTTCAAAATTACACAACTATTTTTCATACATTGTTAACTCACTCTGGTATTAAAATTTTAATTTCTCACTTCAAAACACTTATAAAACAATGCTTTTTTTTACTTTCAAAATTACACAACTATTTTTCATACATTGTTAACTCACTCTGGTATTAAAATTTCGTATTCTCACTTCAAAACATATCAAAAACAATGTTTTTTTTTTACTTTAAAAATCACTCAACTATTTTTCATACATTGTTAACTCACTCTGGTATTAAAATTTCGTATTCTCACTTCAAAACATATCAAAAACAATGTTTTTTTTTACTTTAAAAATCACTCAACTATTTTTCATACATTGTTAACTCACTCTGGTATTAAAATTTCGTATTCTCACTTCAAAACATATCAAAAACAATGTTTTTTTTTACTTTAAAAATCACTCAACTATTTTTCATACATTGTTAACTCACTCTGGTATTAAAATTTCGTATTCTCACTTCAAAACACTTATAAAACAATGCTTTTTTTTACTTTCAAAATTACACAACTATTTTTCATACATTGTTAACTCACTCTGGTATTATAATTTCGTATTCTCACTTCAAAACTAAAACAATGTTTTTTTTTACTTTAAAAATCACTCAACTATTTTTCATACATTGTTAACTCACTCTGGTATTAAAATTTCGTATTCTCACTTCAAAACATATCAAAAACAATGTTTTTTTTTACTTTAAAAATCACTCAACTATTTTTCATACATTGTTAACTCACTCTGGTATTAAAATTTCGTATTCTCACTTCAAAACACTTATAAAACAATGCTTTTTTTTACTTTAAAAATTACACAACTATTTTTCATACATTGTTAACTCACTCTGGTATTAAAATTTCGTATTCTCACTTCAAAACTAAAACAATGTTTTTTTTTACTTTAAAAATCACTCAACTATTTTTCATACATTGTTAACTCACTCTGGTATTAAAATTTCGTATTCTCACTTCAAAACATATCGAAAACAATGCTTTTTTTTACTTTAAAAATTACACAACTATTTTTCATACATTGTTAACTCACTCTGGTATTAAAATTTCGTATTCTCACTTCAAAACACTTATAAAACAATGCTTTTTTTTACTTTCAAAATTACACAACTATTTTTCATACATTGTTAACTCACTCTGGTATTAAAATTTTAATTTCTCACTTCAAAACACTTATAAAACAATGCTTTTTTTTACTTTCAAAATTACACAACTATTTTTCATACATTGTTAACTCACTCTGGTATTAAAATTTCGTATTCTCACTTCAAAACATATCAAAAACAATGTTTTTTTTTACTTTAAAAATCACTCAACTATTTTTCATACATTGTTAACTCACTCTGGTATTAAAATTTCGTATTCTCACTTCAAAACATATCAAAAACAATGTTTTTTTTTACTTTAAAAATCACTCAACTATTTTTCATACATTGTTAACTCACTCTGGTATTAAAATTTCGTATTCTCACTTCAAAACACTTATAAAACAATGCTTTTTTTTACTTTAAAAATTACACAACTATTTTTCATACATTGTTAACTCACTCTGGTATTAAAATTTCGTATTCTCACTTCAAAACATATCAAAAACAATGTTTTTTTTTACTTTAAAAATCACTCAACTATTTTTCATACATTGTTAACTCACTCTGGTATTAAAATTTCGTATTCTCACTTCAAAACATATCAAAAACAATGTTTTTTTTTACTTTAAAAATCACTCAACTATTTTTCATACATTGTTAACTCACTCTGGTATTAAAATTTCGTATTCTCACTTCAAAACACTTATAAAACAATGCTTTTTTTTACTTTCAAAATTACACAACTATTTTTCATACATTGTTAACTCACTCTGGTATTAAAATTTCGTATTCTCACTTCAAAACACTTATAAAACAATGCTTTTTTTTACTTTCAAAATTACACAACTATTTTTCATACATTGTTAACTCACTCTGGTATTAAAATTTCGTATTCTCACTTCAAAACATATCAAAAACAATGCTTTTTTTTACTTTCAAAATTACACAACTATTTTTCATACATTGTTAACTCACTCTGGTATTAAAATTTCGTATTCTCACTTCAAAACACTTATAAAACAATGCTTTTTTTTACTTTAAAAATTACACAACTATTTTTCATACATTGTTAACTCACTCTGGTATTAAAATTTCGTATTCTCACTTCAAAAAATATCAAAAACAATGTTTTTTTTTTACTTTAAAAATTACACAACTATTTTTCATACATTGTTAACTCACTCTGGTATTAAAATTTCGTATTCTCACTTCAAAACACTTATAAAACAATGCTTTTTTTTACTTTAAAAATTACACAACTATTTTTCATACATTGTTAACTCACTCTGGTATTAAAATTTTAATTTCTCACTTCAAAACACTTATAAAACAATGCTTTTTTTTACTTTAAAAATTACACAACTATTTTTCATACATTGTTAACTCACTCTGGTATTAAAATTTCGTATTCTCACTTCAAAACTAAAACAATGTTTTTTTTTACTTTAAAAATCACTCAACTATTTTTCATACATTGTTAACTCACTCTGGTATTAAAATTTCGTATTCTCACTTCAAAACATATCGAAAACAATGCTTTTTTTTACTTTAAAAATTACACAACTATTTTTCATACATTGTTAACTCACTCTGGTATTAAAATTTCGTATTCTCACTTCAAAACACTTATAAAACAATGCTTTTTTTTACTTTAAAAATTACACAACTATTTTTCATACATTGTTAACTCACTCTGGTATTAAAATTTCGTATTCTCACTTCAAAACACTTATAAAACAATGCTTTTTTTTACTTTCAAAATTACACAACTATTTTTCATACATTGTTAACTCACTCTGGTATTAAAATTTCGTATTCTCACTTCAAAACATATCAAAAACAATGTTTTTTTTTACTTTAAAAATCACTCAACTATTTTTCATACATTGTTAACTCACTCTGGTATTAAAATTTCGTATTCTCACTTCAAAACATATCAAAAACAATGTTTTTTTTTACTTTAAAAATCACTCAACTATTTTTCATACATTGTTAACTCACTCTGGTATTAAAATTTCGTATTCTCACTTCAAAACACTTATAAAACAATGCTTTTTTTTACTTTCAAAATTACACAACTATTTTTCATACATTGTTAACTCACTCTGGTATTAAAATTTCGTATTCTCACTTCAAAACATATCAAAAACAATGTTTTTTTTTACTTTAAAAATCACTCAACTATTTTTCATACATTGTTAACTCACTCTGGTATTAAAATTTCGTATTCTCACTTCAAAACATATCAAAAACAATGTTTTTTTTTTACTTTAAAAATCACTCAACTATTTTTCATACATTGTTAACTCACTCTGGTATTAAAATTTCGTATTCTCACTTCAAAACACTTATAAAACAATGCTTTTTTTTACTTTAAAAATTACACAACTATTTTTCATACATTGTTAACTCACTCTGGTATTAAAATTTCGTATTCTCACTTCAAAACATATCAAAAACAATGTTTTTTTTTTACTTTAAAAATCACTCAACTATTTTTCATACATTGTTAACTCACTCTGGTATTAAAATTTCGTATTCTCACTTCAAAACACTTATAAAACAATGCTTTTTTTTACTTTAAAAATTACACAACTATTTTTCATACATTGTTAACTCACTCTGGTATTAAAATTTCGTATTCTCACTTCAAAACATATCAAAAACAATGTTTTTTTTTACTTTAAAAATCACTCAACTATTTTTCATACATTGTTAACTCACTCTGGTATTAAAATTTCGTATTCTCACTTCAAAACATATCGAAAACAATGCTTTTTTTTACTTTAAAAATTACACAACTATTTTTCATACATTGTTAACTCACTCTGGTATTAAAATTTCGTATTCTCACTTCAAAACACTTATAAAACAATGCTTTTTTTTACTTTCAAAATTACACAACTATTTTTCATACATTGTTAACTCACTCTGGTATTAAAATTTCGTATTTTCACTTCAAAACATATCAAAAACAATGTTTTTTTTTACTTTAAAAATCACTCAACTATTTTTCATACATTGTTAACTCACTCTGGTATTAAAATTTCGTATTCTCACTTCAAAACATATCGAAAACAATGCTTTTTTTTACTTTAAAAATTACACAACTATTTTTCATACATTGTTAACTCACTCTGGTATTAAAATTTCGTATTCTCACTTCAAAACACTTATAAAACAATGCTTTTTTTTACTTTAAAAATTACACAACTATTTTTCATACATTGTTAACTCACTCTGGTATTAAAATTTCGTATTCTCACTTCAAAAAATATCAAAAACAATGCTTTTTTTTACTTTCAAAATTACACAACTATTTTTCATACATTGTTAACTCACTCTGGTATTAAAATTTCGTATTCTCACTTCAAAACACTTATAAAACAATGCTTTTTTTTACTTTAAAAATTACACAACTATTTTTCATACATTGTTAACTCACTCTGGTATTAAAATTTCGTATTCTCACTTCAAAACACTTATAAAACAATGCTTTTTTTTACTTTAAAAATTACACAACTATTTTTCATACATTGTTAACTCACTCTGGTATTAAAATTTTAATTTCTCACTTCAAAACACTTATAAAACAATGCTTTTTTTTACTTTCAAAATTACACAACTATTTTTCATACATTGTTAACTCACTCTGGTATTAAAATTTCGTATTCTCACTTCAAAACATATCAAAAACAATGTTTTTTTTTACTTTAAAAATTACACAACTATTTTTCATACATTGTTAACTCACTCTGGTATTAAAATTTCGTATTCTCACTTCAAAACGCTTATAAAACAATGCTTTTTTTTACTTTAAAAATTACACAACTATTTTTCATACATTGTTAACTCACTCTGGTATTAAAATTTCGTATTCTCACTTCAAAACATATCAAAAACAATGTTTTTTTTTACTTTAAAAATTACACAACTATTTTTCATACATTGTTAACTCACTCTGGTATTAAAATTTCGTATTCTCACTTCAAAACATATCGAAAACAATGCTTTTTTTTACTTTAAAAATTACACAACTATTTTTCATACATTGTTAACTCACTCTGGTATTAAAATTTCGTATTCTCACTTCAAAACACTTATAAAACAATGCTTTTTTTTACTTTAAAAATTACACAACTATTTTTCATACATTGTTAACTCACTCTGGTATTAAAATTTCGTATTCTCACTTCAAAACACTTATAAAACAATGCTTTTTTTTACTTTAAAAATTACACAACTATTTTTCATACATTGTTAACTCACTCTGGTATTAAAATTTCGTATTCTCACTTCAAAACATATCAAAAACAATGTTTTTTTTTACTTTAAAAATTACACAACTATTTTTCATACATTGTTAACTCACTCTGGTATTAAAATTTCGTATTCTCACTTCAAAACACTTATAAAACAATGCTTTTTTTACTTTAAAAATTACACAACTATTTTTCATACATTGTTAACTCACTCTGGTATTAAAATTTTAATTTCTCACTTCAAAACATATCGAAAACAATGCTTTTTTTTACTTTAAAAATTACACAACTATTTTTCATACATTGTTAACTCACTCTGGTATTAAAATTTCGTATTCTCACTTCAAAACATATCAAAAACAATGTTTTTTTTTACTTTAAAAATTACACAACTATTTTTCATACATTGTTAACTCACTCTGGTATTAAAAATTTTAATTTCTCACTTCAAAACACTTATAAAACAATGCTTTTTTTTACTTTAAAAATTACACAACTATTTTTCATACATTGTTAACTCACTCTGGTATTAAAATTTCGTATTCTCACTTCAAAACATATCAAAAACAATGTTTTTTTTTTACTTTAAAAATTACACAACTATTTTTCATACATTGTTAACTCACTCTGGTATTAAAATTTCGTATTCTCACTTCAAAACGCTTATAAAACAATGCTTTTTTTTACTTTAAAAATTACACAACTATTTTTCATACATTGTTAACTCACTCTGGTATTAAAATTTCGTATTCTCACTTCAAAACACTTATAAAACAATGCTTTTTTTTACTTTAAAAATTACACAACTATTTTTCATACATTGTTAACTCACTCTGGTATTAAAATTTCGTATTCTCACTTCAAAACACTTATAAAACAATGCTTTTTTTTACTTTAAAAATTACACAACTATTTTTCATACATTGTTAACTCACTCTGGTATTAAAATTTCGTATTCTCACTTCAAAACATATCAAAAACAATGTTTTTTTTTACTTTAAAAATTACACAACTATTTTTCATACATTGTTAACTCACTCTGGTATTAAAATTTCGTATTCTCACTTCAAAACACTTATAAAACAATGCTTTTTTTACTTTAAAAATTACACAACTATTTTTCATACATTGTTAACTCACTCTGGTATTAAAATTTTAATTTCTCACTTCAAAACATATCGAAAACAATGCTTTTTTTTACTTTAAAAATTACACAACTATTTTTCATACATTGTTAACTCACTCTGGTATTAAAATTTCGTATTCTCACTTCAAAACATATCAAAAACAATGTTTTTTTTTACTTTAAAAATCACTCAACTATTTTTCATACATTGTTAACTCACTCTGGTATTAAAATTTCGTATTCTCACTTCAAAACACTTATAAAACAATGCTTTTTTTTACTTTAAAAATTACACAACTATTTTTCATACATTGTTAACTCACTCTGGTATTAAAATTTCGTATTCTCACTTCAAAACATATCAAAAACAATGTTTTTTTTTACTTTAAAAATCACTCAACTATTTTTCATACATTGTTAACTCACTCTGGTATTAAAATTTCGTATTCTCACTTCAAAACATATCAAAAACAATGTTTTTTTTTACTTTAAAAATCACTCAACTATTTTTCATACATTGTTAACTCACTCTGGTATTAAAATTTCGTATTCTCACTTCAAAACACTTATAAAACAATGCTTTTTTTTACTTTAAAAATTACACAACTATTTTTCATACATTGTTAACTCACTCTGGTATTAAAATTTCGTATTCTCACTTCAAAACATATCAAAAACAATGTTTTTTTTTTACTTTAAAAATCACTCAACTATTTTTCATACATTGTTAACTCACTCTGGTATTAAAATTTCGTATTCTCACTTCAAAACATATCAAAAACAATGTTTTTTTTTACTTTAAAAATCACTCAACTATTTTTCATACATTGTTAACTCACTCTGGTATTAAAATTTCGTATTCTCACTTCAAAACACTTATAAAACAATGCTTTTTTTTACTTTAAAAATTACACAACTATTTTTCATACATTGTTAACTCACTCTGGTATTAAAATTTCGTATTCTCACTTCAAAACATATCAAAAACAATGTTTTTTTTTACTTTAAAAATCACTCAACTATTTTTCATACATTGTTAACTCACTCTGGTATTAAAATTTCGTATTCTCACTTCAAAACACTTATAAAACAATGCTTTTTTTTACTTTAAAAATTACACAACTATTTTTCATACATTGTTAACTCACTCTGGTATTAAAATTTCGTATTCTCACTTCAAAACATATCAAAAACAATGTTTTTTTTTACTTTAAAAATCACTCAACTATTTTTTCATACATTGTTAACTCACTCTGGTATTAAAATTTCGTATTCTCACTTCAAAACATATCGAAAACAATGCTTTTTTTTACTTTAAAAATTACACAACTATTTTTCATACATTGTTAACTCACTCTGGTATTAAAATTTCGTATTCTCACTTCAAAACACTTATAAAACAATGCTTTTTTTTACTTTAAAAATTACACAACTATTTTTCATACATTGTTAACTCACTCTGGTATTAAAATTTCGTATTCTCACTTCAAAACATATCAAAAACAATGTTTTTTTTTACTTTAAAAATCACTCAACTATTTTTCATACATTGTTAACTCACTCTGGTATTAAAATTTCGTATTCTCACTTCAAAACATATCGAAAACAATGCTTTTTTTTACTTTAAAAATTACACAACTATTTTTCATACATTGTTAACTCACTCTGGTATTAAAATTTCGTATTCTCACTTCAAAACACTTATAAAACAATGCTTTTTTTTACTTTAAAAATTACACAACTATTTTTCATACATTGTTAACTCACTCTGGTATTAAAATTTCGTATTCTCACTTCAAAACATATCAAAAACAATGTTTTTTTTTACTTTAAAAATCACTCAACTATTTTTCATACATTGTTAACTCACTCTGGTATTAAAATTTCGTATTCTCACTTCAAAACATATCGAAAACAATGCTTTTTTTTACTTTCAAAATTACACAACTATTTTTCATACATTGTTAACTCACTCTGGTATTAAAATTTCGTATTCTCACTTCAAAACACTTATAAAACAATGCTTTTTTTTACTTTAAAAATTACACAACTATTTTTCATACATTGTTAACTCACTCTGGTATTAAAATTTCGTATTCTCACTTCAAAACATATCAAAAACAATGTTTTTTTTTACTTTAAAAATCACTCAACTATTTTTCATACATTGTTAACTCACTCTGGTATTAAAATTTCGTATTCTCACTTCAAAACACTTATAAAACAATGCTTTTTTTTACTTTAAAAATTACACAACTATTTTTCATACATTGTTAACTCACTCTGGTATTAAAATTTCGTATTCTCACTTCAAAACATATCAAAAACAATGCTTTTTTTTACTTTAAAAATTACACAACTATTTTTCATACATTGTTAACTCACTCTGGTATTAAAATTTTAATTTCTCACTTCAAAACACTTATAAAACAATGCTTTTTTTTACTTTAAAAATTACACAACTATTTTTCATACATTGTTAACTCACTCTGGTATTAAAATTTCGTATTCTCACTTCAAAACATATCAAAAACAATGTTTTTTTTTACTTTAAAAATCACTCAACTATTTTTCATACATTGTTAACTCACTCTGGTATTAAAATTTCGTATTCTCACTTCAAAACATATCGAAAACAATGCTTTTTTTTACTTTAAAAATTACACAACTATTTTTCATACATTGTTAACTCACTCTGGTATTAAAATTTCGTATTCTCACTTCAAAACACTTATAAAACAATGCTTTTTTTTACTTTAAAAATTACACAACTATTTTTCATACATTGTTAACTCACTCTGGTATTAAAATTTCGTATTCTCACTTCAAAACATATCAAAAACAATGTTTTTTTTTACTTTAAAAATCACTCAACTATTTTTCATACATTGTTAACTCACTCTGGTATTAAAATTTCGTATTCTCACTTCAAAACACTTATAAAACAATGCTTTTTTTTACTTTAAAAATTACACAACTATTTTTCATACATTGTTAACTCACTCTGGTATTAAAATTTCGTATTCTCACTTCAAAACATATCAAAAACAATGTTTTTTTTTACTTTAAAAATCACTCAACTATTTTTCATACATTGTTAACTCACTCTGGTATTAAAATTTCGTATTCTCACTTCAAAACACTTATAAAACAATGCTTTTTTTTACTTTAAAAATTACACAACTATTTTTCATACATTGTTAACTCACTCTGGTATTAAAATTTCGTATTCTCACTTCAAAACATATCAAAAACAATGTTTTTTTTTACTTTAAAAATCACTCAACTATTTTTCATACATTGTTAACTCACTCTGGTATTAAAATTTCGTATTCTCACTTCAAAACATATCGAAAACAATGCTTTTTTTTACTTTAAAAATTACACAACTATTTTTCATACATTGTTAACTCACTCTGGTATTAAAATTTCGTATTCTCACTTCAAAACACTTATAAAACAATGCTTTTTTTTACTTTAAAAATTACACAACTATTTTTCATACATTGTTAACTCACTCTGGTATTAAAATTTCGTATTCTCACTTCAAAACATATCAAAAACAATGTTTTTTTTTTACTTTAAAAATCACTCAACTATTTTTCATACATTGTTAACTCACTCTGGTATTAAAATTTCGTATTCTCACTTCAAAACATATCGAAAACAATGCTTTTTTTTACTTTCAAAATTACACAACTATTTTTCATACATTGTTAACTCACTCTGGTATTAAAATTTCGTATTCTCACTTCAAAACACTTATAAAACAATGCTTTTTTTTACTTTAAAAATTACACAACTATTTTTCATACATTGTTAACTCACTCTGGTATTAAAATTTCGTATTCTCACTTCAAAACATATCAAAAACAATGTTTTTTTTTACTTTAAAAATCACTCAACTATTTTTCATACATTGTTAACTCACTCTGGTATTAAAATTTCGTATTCTCACTTCAAAACACTTATAAAACAATGCTTTTTTTTACTTTAAAAATTACACAACTATTTTTCATACATTGTTAACTCACTCTGGTATTAAAATTTCGTATTCTCACTTCAAAACATATCAAAAACAATGCTTTTTTTTACTTTAAAAATTACACAACTATTTTTCATACATTGTTAACTCACTCTGGTATTAAAATTTTAATTTCTCACTTCAAAACATATCAAAAACAATGTTTTTTTTTACTTTAAAAATTACACAACTATTTTTCATACATTGTTAACTCACTCTGGTATTAAAATTTCGTATTCTCACTTCAAAACGCTTATAAAACAATGCTTTTTTTTACTTTAAAAATTACACAACTATTTTTCATACATTGTTAACTCACTCTGGTATTAAAATTTCGTATTCTCACTTCAAAACGCTTATAAAACAATGCTTTTTTTTACTTTAAAAATTACACAACTATTTTTCATACATTGTTAACTCACTCTGGTATTAAAATTTCGTATTCTCACTTCAAAACACTTATAAAACAATGCTTTTTTTTACTTTAAAAATTACACAACTATTTTTCATACATTGTTAACTCACTCTGGTATTAAAATTTCGTATTCTCACTTCAAAACTAAAACAATGTTTTTTTTTACTTTAAAAATCACTCAACTATTTTTCATACATTGTTAACTCACTCTGGTATTAAAATTTCGTATTCTCACTTCAAAACATATCGAAAACAATGCTTTTTTTTACTTTAAAAATTACACAACTATTTTTCATACATTGTTAACTCACTCTGGTATTAAAATTTCGTATTCTCACTTCAAAACATATCAAAAACAATGTTTTTTTTTTACTTTAAAAATTACACAACTATTTTTCATACATTGTTAACTCACTCTGGTATTAAAATTTCGTATTCTCACTTCAAAACATATCAAAAACAATGTTTTTTTTTACTTTAAAAATCACTCAACTATTTTTCATACATTGTTAACTCACTCTGGTATTAAAATTTCGTATTCTCACTTCAAAACACTTATAAAACAATGCTTTTTTTTACTTTAAAAATTACACAACTATTTTTCATACATTGTTAACTCACTCTGGTATTAAAATTTCGTATTCTCACTTCAAAACATCAAAAACAATGTTTTTTTTTACTTTAAAAATTACACAACTATTTTTCATACATTGTTAACTCACTCTGGTATTAAAATTTCGTATTCTCACTTCAAAACATATCAAAAACAATGCTTTTTTTTACTTTCAAAATTACACAACTATTTTTTCATACATTGTTAACTCACTCTGGTATTAAAATTTCGTATTCTCACTTCAAAACACTTATAAAACAATGCTTTTTTTTACTTTAAAAATTACACAACTATTTTTCATACATTGTTAACTCACTCTGGTATTAAAATTTCGTATTCTCACTTCAAAACACTTATAAAACAATGCTTTTTTTTACTTTAAAAATTACACAACTATTTTTTCATATATTGTTAACTCACTCTGGTATTAAAATTTCGTATTCTCACTTCAAAACATATCAAAAACAATGTTTTTTTTTTACTTTAAAAATTACACAACTATTTTTCATACATTGTTAACTCACTCTGGTATTAAAATTTTCGTATTCTCACTTCAAAACACTTATAAAACAATGCTTTTTTTTACTTTCAAAATTACACAACTATTTTTCATACATTGTTAACTCACTCTGGTATTAAAATTTCGTATTCTCACTTCAAAACACTTATAAAAACAATGCTTTTTTTTACTTTAAAAATTACACAACTATTTTTTCATACATTGTTAACTCACTCTGGTATTAAAATTTCGTATTCTCACTTCAAAACATATCAAAAACAATGTTTTTTTTTACTTTAAAAATCACTCAACTATTTTTCATACATTGTTAACTCACTCTGGTATTAAAATTTCGTATTCTCACTTCAAAACACTTATAAAACAATGCTTTTTTTTTACTTTAAAAATTACACAACTATTTTTCATACATTGTTAACTCACTCTGGTATTAAAATTTCGTATTCTCACTTCAAAACATATCAAAAACAATGCTTTTTTTTACTTTAAAAATTACACAACTATTTTTCATACATTGTTAACTCACTCTGGTATTAAAATTTTAATTTCTCACTTCAAAACACTTATAAAACAATGCTTTTTTTTACTTTAAAAATTACACAACTATTTTTCATACATTGTTAACTCACTCTGGTATTAAAATTTCGTATTCTCACTTCAAAACATATCAAAAACAATGTTTTTTTTTACTTTAAAAATTACACAACTATTTTTCATACATTGTTAACTCACTCTGGTATTAAAATTTCGTATTCTCACTTCAAAACGCTTATAAAACAATGCTTTTTTTTACTTTAAAAATTACACAACTATTTTTCATACATTGTTAACTCACTCTGGTATTAAAATTTTCGTATTCTCACTTCAAAACACTTATAAAACAATGCTTTTTTTTACTTTAAAAATTACACAACTATTTTTCATACATTGTTAACTCACTCTGGTATTAAAATTTCGTATTCTCACTTCAAAAACTAAAACAATGTTTTTTTTTACTTTAAAAATCACTCAACTATTTTTCATACATTGTTAACTCACTCTGGTATTAAAATTTCGTATTCTCACTTCAAAACATATCGAAAACAATGCTTTTTTTTACTTTAAAAATTACACAACTATTTTTCATACATTGTTAACTCACTCTGGTATTAAAATTTCGTATTCTCACTTCAAAACATATCAAAAACAATGTTTTTTTTTACTTTAAAAATTACACAACTATTTTTCATACATTGTTAACTCACTCTGGTATTAAAATTTCGTATTCTCACTTCAAAACATATCAAAAACAATGTTTTTTTTTACTTTAAAAATCACTCAACTATTTTTCATACATTGTTAACTCACTCTGGTATTAAAATTTCGTATTCTCACTTCAAAACACTTATAAAACAATGCTTTTTTTTACTTTAAAAATTACACAACTATTTTTCATACATTGTTAACTCACTCTGGTATTAAAATTTCGTATTCTCACTTCAAAACATATCAAAAACAATGTTTTTTTTTACTTTAAAAATTACACAACTATTTTTCATACATTGTTAACTCACTCTGGTATTAAAATTTCGTATTCTCACTTCAAAACACTTATAAAACAATGCTTTTTTTTACTTTAAAAATTACACAACTATTTTTCATACATTGTTAACTCACTCTGGTATTAAAATTTCGTATTCTCACTTCAAAACACTTATAAAACAATGCTTTTTTTTACTTTAAAAATTACACAACTATTTTTCATATATTGTTAACTCACTCTGGTATTAAAATTTCGTATTCTCACTTCAAAACATATCAAAAACAATGTTTTTTTTTTACTTTAAAAATTACACAACTATTTTTCATACATTGTTAACTCACTCTGGTATTAAAATTTCGTATTCTCACTTCAAAACACTTATAAAACAATGCTTTTTTTTACTTTCAAAATTACACAACTATTTTTCATACATTGTTAACTCACTCTGGTATTAAAATTTCGTATTCTCACTTCAAAACATATCAAAAACAATGTTTTTTTTTACTTTAAAAATCACTCAACTATTTTTCATACATTGTTAACTCACTCTGGTATTAAAATTTCGTATTCTCACTTCAAAACATATCAAAAACAATGTTTTTTTTTACTTTAAAAATCACTCAACTATTTTTCATACATTGTTAACTCACTCTGGTATTAAAATTTCGTATTCTCACTTCAAAACACTTATAAAACAATGCTTTTTTTTACTTTAAAAATTACACAACTATTTTTCATACATTGTTAACTCACTCTGGTATTAAAATTTCGTATTCTCACTTCAAAACATATCAAAAACAATGTTTTTTTTTACTTTAAAAATCACTCAACTATTTTTCATACATTGTTAACTCACTCTGGTATTAAAATTTCGTATTCTCACTTCAAAACATATCAAAAACAATGTTTTTTTTTACTTTAAAAATCACTCAACTATTTTTCATACATTGTTAACTCACTCTGGTATTAAAATTTCGTATTCTCACTTCAAAACACTTATAAAACAATGCTTTTTTTTACTTTAAAAATTACACAACTATTTTTCATACATTGTTAACTCACTCTGGTATTAAAATTTCGTATTCTCACTTCAAAACATATCAAAAACAATGTTTTTTTTTACTTTAAAAATCACTCAACTATTTTTCATACATTGTTAACTCACTCTGGTATTAAAATTTCGTATTCTCACTTCAAAACATATCGAAAACAATGCTTTTTTTTACTTTAAAAATTACACAACTATTTTTCATACATTGTTAACTCACTCTGGTATTAAAATTTCGTATTCTCACTTCAAAACATATCAAAAACAATGTTTTTTTTTACTTTAAAAATCACTCAACTATTTTTCATACATTGTTAACTCACTCTGGTATTAAAATTTCGTATTCTCACTTCAAAACATATCAAAAACAATGTTTTTTTTTACTTTAAAAATCACTCAACTATTTTTCATACATTGTTAACTCACTCTGGTATTAAAATTTCGTATTCTCACTTCAAAACACTTATAAAACAATGCTTTTTTTTACTTTAAAAATTACACAACTATTTTTCATACATTGTTAACTCACTCTGGTATTAAAATTTCGTATTCTCACTTCAAAACATATCAAAAACAATGTTTTTTTTTACTTTAAAAATCACTCAACTATTTTTCATACATTGTTAACTCACTCTGGTATTAAAATTTCGTATTCTCACTTCAAAACATATCGAAAACAATGCTTTTTTTTACTTTCAAAATTACACAACTATTTTTCATACATTGTTAACTCACTCTGGTATTAAAATTTCGTATTCTCACTTCAAAACACTTATAAAACAATGCTTTTTTTTACTTTAAAAATTACACAACTATTTTTCATACATTGTTAACTCACTCTGGTATTAAAATTTCGTATTCTCACTTCAAAACACTTATAAAACAATGTTTTTTTTTACTTTAAAAATCACTCAACTATTTTTCATACATTGTTAACTCACTCTGGTATTAAAATTTCGTATTCTCACTTCAAAACACTTATAAAACAATGCTTTTTTTTACTTTAAAAATTACACAACTATTTTTCATACATTGTTAACTCACTCTGGTATTAAAATTTCGTATTCTCACTTCAAAACATATCAAAAACAATGCTTTTTTTTACTTTCAAAATTACACAACTATTTTTCATACATTGTTAACTCACTCTGGTATTAAAATTTCGTATTCTCACTTCAAAACACTTATAAAAC
>CAMPDV010007041.1:0-16174 GCA_946699065.1 Loxodes magnus
CGTCAAGACAGGTACCTGTAAGACCATGAGTGGTCACACTAGTTATGTATATGCTGTGGCTATATCCAGTGATTCAGAGTTCATCGTATCGGGAAGTTATGATAAGACGGTGAGACTATGGGACGTCAAGACAGGTACCTGTAAGACCATGAGTGGTCACACTAGTTATGTATATGCTGTGGCTATATCCAGTAATTCAGAGTTCATCGTATCGGGAAGTGCAGATTAGACGGTGAGACTATGGGACGTCAAGACAGGTACCTGTAAGACCATGAGTGGTCACACTAGTTATGTATATGCTGTGGCTATATCCAGTAATTCAGAGTTCATCGTATCGGGAAGTGCAGATAAGACGGTGAGACTATGGGACGTCAAGACAGGTACCTGTAAGACCATGAGTGGTCACACTAGTTATGTATATGCTGTGGCTATATCCAGTAATTCAGAGTTCATCGTATCGGGAAGTCATGATTAGACGGTGAGACTATGGGACGTCAAGACAGGTACCTGTAAGACCATGAGTGGTCACACTAGTTATGTATATGCTGTGGCTATATCCAGTAATTCAGAGTTCATCGTATCGGGAAGTTATGATAAGACGGTGAGACTATGGGACGTCAAGACAGGTACCTGTAAGACCATGAGTGGTCACACTAGTCATGTATATGCTGTGGCTATATCCAGTAATTCAGAGTTCATCGTATCGGGAAGTGCATATTAGACGGTGAGACTATGGGACGTCAAGACAGGTACCTGTAAGACCATGAGTGGTCACACTAGTTATGTATATGCTGTGGCTATATCCAGTGATTCAGAGTTCATCGTATCGGGAAGTGCAGATTAGACGGTGAGACTATGGGACGTCAAGACAGGTACCTGTAAGACCATGAGTGGTCACACTAGTTAGGTATTATCTGTGGCTATATCCAGTAATTCAGAGTTCATCGTATCGGGAAGTTATGATTATACGGTGAGACTATGGGACGTCAAGACAGGTACCTGTAAGACCATGAGTGGTCACACTAGTTATGTATATGCTGTGGCTATATCCAGTAATTCAGAGTTCATCGTATCGGGAAGTCATGATTATACGGTGAGACTATGGGACGTCAAGACAGGTACCTGTAAGACCATGAGTGGTCACACTAGTTAGGTATTATCTGTGGCTATATCCAGTGATTCAGAGTTCATCGTATCGGGAAGTCATGATTATACGGTGAGACTATGGGACGTCAAGACAGGTACCTGTAAGACCATGAGTGGTCACACTAGTCATGTATATGCTGTGGCTATATCCAGTAATTCAGAGTTCATCGTATCGGGAAGTCATGATTAGACGGTGAGACTATGGGACGTCAAGACAGGTACCTGTAAGACCATGAGTGGTCACACTAGTTATGTATATGCTGTGGCTATATCCAGTAATTCAGAGTTCATCGTATCGGGAAGTTATGATAAGACGGTGAGACTATGGGACGTCAAGACAGGTACCTGTAAGACCATGAGTGGTCACACTAGTCATGTATCAGCTGTGGCTATATCCAGTAATTCAGAGTTCATCGTATCGGGAAGTGCAGATTATACGGTGAGACTATGGGACGTCAAGACAGGTACCTGTAAGACCATGAGTGGTCACACTAGTTAGGTATTATCTGTGGCTATATCCAGTGATTCAGAGTTCATCGTATCGGGAAGTTATGATAAGACGGTGAGACTATGGGGACGTCAAGACAGGTACCTGTAAGACCATGAGTGGTCACACTAGTTATGTATATGCTGTGGCTATATCCAGTGATTCAGAGTTCATCGTATCGGGAAGTTATGATAAGACGGTGAGACTATGGGACGTCAAGACAGGTACCTGTAAGACCATGAGTGGTCACACTAGTTATGTATATGCTGTGGCTATATCCAGTAATTCAGAGTTCATCGTATCGGGAAGTCATGATTAGACGGTGAGACTATGGGACGTCAAGACAGGTACCTGTAAGACCATGAGTGGTCACACTAGTTATGTATATGCTGTGGCTATATCCAGTAATTCAGAGTTCATCGTATCGGGAAGTCATGATTAGACGGTGAGACTATGGGACGTCAAGACAGGTACCTGTAAGACCATGAGTGGTCACACTAGTCATGTATATGCTGTGGCTATATCCAGTAATTCAGAGTTCATCGTATTGGGAAGTGCAGATAAGACGGTGAGACTATGGGACGTCAAGACAGGTACCTGTAAGACCATGAGTGGTCACACTAGTTATGTATATGCTGTGGCTATATCCAGTAATTCAGAGTTCATCGTATCGGGAAGTTATGATAAGACGGTGAGACTATGGGACGTCAAGACAGGTACCTGTAAGACCATGAGTGGTCACACTAGTAATGTATCAGCTGTGGCTATATCCAGTAATTCAGAGTTCATCGTATCGGGAAGTTATGATAAGACGGTGAGACTATGGGACGTCAAGACAGGTACCTGTAAGACCATGAGTGGTCACACTAGTCATGTATATGCTGTGACTATATCCAGTAATTCAGAGTTCATCGTATCGGGAAGTGCAGATAAGACGGTGAGACTATGGGACGTCAAGACAGGTACCTGTAAGACCATGAGTGGTCACACTAGTCATGTATATGCTGTGGCTATATCCAGTAATTCAGAGTTCATCGTATCGGGAAGTTATGATAAGACGGTGAGACTATGGGACGTCAAGACAGGTACCTGTAAGACCATTAGTGGTCACACACATTATGTATATGCTGTGGCTATATCCAGTAATTCAGAGTTCATCGTATCGGGAAGTTATGATAAGACGGTGAGACTATGGGACGTCAAGACAGGTACCTGTAAGACCATGAGTGGTCACACTAGTTATGTATATGCTGTGGCTATATCCAGTAATTCAGAGTTCATCGTATCGGGAAGTCATGATTAGACGGTGAGACTATGGGACGTCAAGACAGGTACCTGTAAGACCATGAGTGGTCACACTAGTCATGTATATGCTGTGGCTATATCCAGTAATTCAGAGTTCATCGTATTGGGAAGTGCAGATAAGACGGTGAGACTATGGGACGTCAAGACAGGTACCTGTAAGACCATGAGTGGTCACACTAGTTATGTATATGCTGTGGCTATATCCAGTAATTCAGAGTTCATCGTATCGGGAAGTTATGATAAGACGGTGAGACTATGGGACGTCAAGACAGGTACCTGTAAGACCATGAGTGGTCACACTAGTAATGTATTATCTGTGGCTATATCCAGTAATTCAGAGTTCATCGTATCGGGAAGTGCAGATAAGACGGTGAGACTATGGGACGTCAAGACAGGTACCTGTAAGACCATGAGTGGTCACACACTAGTAATGTATATGCTGTGGCTATATCCAGTAATTCAGAGTTCATCGTATCGGGAAGTTATGATAAGACGGTGAGACTATGGGACGTCAAGACAGGTACCTGTAAGACCATTAGTGGTCACACACATTATGTATATGCTGTGGCTATATCCAGTAATTCAGAGTTCATCGTATCGGGAAGTTATGATAAGACGGTGAGACTATGGGACGTCAAGACAGGTACCTGTAAGACCATGAGTGGTCACACTAGTTAGGTATTATCTGTGGCTATATCCAGTGATTCAGAGTTCATCGTATCGGGAAGTTATGATAAGACGGTGAGACTATGGGACGTCAAGACAGGTACCTGTAAGACCATGAGTGGTCACACTAGTTATGTATATGCTGTGGCTATATCCAGTAATTCAGAGTTCATCGTATCGGGAAGTGCAGATAAGACGGTGAGACTATGGGACGTCAAGACAGGTACCTGTAAGACCATGAGTGGTCACACTAGTTATGTATATGCTGTGGCTATATCCAGTAATTCAGAGTTCATCGTATCGGGAAGTGCAGATTAGACGGTGAGACTATGGGACGTCAAGACAGGTACCTGTAAGACCATTAGTGGTCACACACATTATGTATATGCTGTGGCTATATCCAGTAATTCAGAGTTCATCGTATCGGGAAGTCATGATTAGACGGTGAGACTATGGGACGTCAAGACAGGTACCTGTAAGACCATGAGTGGTCACACTAGTCATGTATATGCTGTGGCTATATCCAGTGATTCAGAGTTCATCGTATCGGGAAGTGCAGATTAGACGGTGAGACTATGGGACGTCAAGACAGGTACCTGTAAGACCATTAGTGGTCACACTAGTCATGTATATGCTGTGGCTATATCCAGTAATTCAGAGTTCATCGTATCGGGAAGTTATGATAAGACGGTGAGACTATGGGACGTCAAGACAGGTACCTGTAAGACCATGAGTGGTCACACTAGTCATGTATATGCTGTGGCTATATCCAGTAATTCAGAGTTCATCGTATCGGGAAGTCATGATTAGACGGTGAGACTATGGGACGTCAAGACAGGTACCTGTAAGACCATGAGTGGTCACACTAGTCATGTATATGCTGTGGCTATATCCAGTAATTCAGAGTTCATCGTATCGGGAAGTTATGATAAGACGGTGAGACTATGGGACGTCAAGACAGGTACCTGTAAGACCATGAGTGGTCACACTAGTCATGTATATGCTGTGGCTATATCCAGTAATTCAGAGTTCATCGTATCGGGAAGTGCAGATTAGACGGTGAGACTATGGGACGTCAAGACAGGTACCTGTAAGACCATGAGTGGTCACACTAGTCATGTATATGCTGTGGCTATATCCAGTAATTCAGAGTTCATCGTATCGGGAAGTGCAGATAAGACGGTGAGACTATGGGACGTCAAGACAGGTACCTGTAAGACCATGAGTGGTCACACTAGTTATGTATATGCTGTGGCTATATCCAGTAATTCAGAGTTCATCGTATCGGGAAGTCATGATTAGACGGTGAGACTATGGGACGTCAAGACAGGTACCTGTAAGACCATGAGTGGTCACACACATTATGTATATGCAGTGGCTATATCCAGTAATTCAGAGTTCATCGTATCGGGAAGTCATGATTATACGGTGAGACTATGGGACGTCAAGACAGGTACCTGTAAGACCATGAGTGGTCACACTAGTTAGGTATTATCTGTGGCTATATCCAGTGATTCAGAGTTCATCGTATCGGGAAGTCATGATTATACGGTGAGACTATGGGACGTCAAGACAGGTACCTGTAAGACCATGAGTGGTCACACTAGTCATGTATATGCTGTGGCTATATCCAGTAATTCAGAGTTCATCGTATCGGGAAGTTATGATAAGACGGTGAGACTATGGGACGTCAAGACAGGTACCTGTAAGACCATGAGTGGTCACACTAGTCATGTATATGCTGTGACTATATCCAGTAATTCAGAGTTCATCGTATCGGGAAGTCATGATTAGACGGTGAGACTATGGGACGTCAAGACAGGTACCTGTAAGACCATGAGTGGTCACACTAGTTATGTATATGCTGTGGCTATATCCAGTGATTCAGAGTTCATCGTATCGGGAAGTCATGATTATACGGTGAGACTATGGGACGTCAAGACAGGTACCTGTAAGACCATGAGTGGTCACACTAGTCATGTATATGCTGTGGCTATATCCAGTAATTCAGAGTTCATCGTATCGGGAAGTCATGATTAGACGGTGAGACTATGGGACGTCAAGACAGGTACCTGTAAGACCATGAGTGGTCACACTAGTTATGTATATGCTGTGGCTATATCCAGTAATTCAGAGTTCATCGTATCGGGAAGCAGAGAAAAGACGGTGAGACTATGGGACGTCAAGACAGGTACCTGTAAGACCATGAGTGGTCACACTAGTCATGTATCAGCTGTGGCTATATCCAGTAATTCAGAGTTCATCGTATCGGGAAGTGCAGATTAGACGGTGAGACTATGGGACGTCAAGACAGGTACCTGTAAGACCATGAGTGGTCACACTAGTTATGTATATGCTGTGGCTATATCCAGTAATTCAGAGTTCATCGTATCGGGAAGTGCAGATTAGACGGTGAGACTATGGGACGTCAAGACAGGTACCTGTAAGACCATGAGTGGTCACACTAGTTATGTATATGCTGTGGCTATATCCAGTGATTCAGAGTTCATCGTATCGGGAAGTCATGATTATACGGTGAGACTATGGGACGTCAAGACAGGTACCTGTAAGACCATGAGTGGTCACACTAGTCATGTATATGCTGTGGCTATATCCAGTAATTCAGAGTTCATCGTATCGGGAAGTTATGATAAGACGGTGAGACTATGGGACGTCAAGACAGGTACCTGTAAGACCATGAGTGGTCACACTAGTCATGTATCAGCTGTGGCTATATCCAGTAATTCAGAGTTCATCGTATCGGGAAGTGCAGATTAGACGGTGAGACTATGGGACGTCAAGACAGGTACCTGTAAGACCATGAGTGGTCACACACATTATGTATATGCTGTGGCTATATCCAGTAATTCAGAGTTCATCGTATCGGGAAGTGCAGATTATACGGTGAGACTATGGGACGTCAAGACAGGTACCTGTAAGACCATGAGTGGTCACACACATTATGTATATGCAGTGGCTATATCCAGTGATTCAGAGTTCATCGTATCGGGAAGTTATGATAAGACGGTGAGACTATGGGACGTCAAGACAGGTACCTGTAAGACCATGAGTGGTCACACTAGTTATGTATATGCTGTGGCTATATCCAGTGATTCAGAGTTCATCGTATCGGGAAGTTATGATAAGACGGTGAGACTATGGGACGTCAAGACAGGTACCTGTAAGACCATGAGTGGTCACACTAGTTATGTATATGCTGTGGCTATATCCAGTAATTCAGAGTTCATCGTATCGGGAAGTGCAGATTAGACGGTGAGACTATGGGACGTCAAGACAGGTACCTGTAAGACCATGAGTGGTCACACTAGTTATGTATATGCTGTGGCTATATCCAGTGATTCAGAGTTCATCGTATCGGGAAGTTATGATAAGACGGTGAGACTATGGGACGTCAAGACAGGTACCTGTAAGACCATGAGTGGTCACACACATTATGTATATGCTGTGGCTATATCCAGTGATTCAGAGTTCATCGTATCGGGAAGTGCAGATTAGACGGTGAGACTATGGGACGTCAAGACAGGTACCTGTAAGACCATGAGTGGTCACACACATTATGTATATGCTGTGGCTATATCCAGTAATTCAGAGTTCATCGTATCGGGAAGTTATGATAAGACGGTGAGACTATGGGACGTCAAGACAGGTACCTGTAAGACCATGAGTGGTCACACTAGTCATGTATATGCTGTGACTATATCCAGTAATTCAGAGTTCATCGTATCGGGAAGTCATGATTAGACGGTGAGACTATGGGACGTCAAGACAGGTACCTGTAAGACCATGAGTGGTCACACACATTATGTATATGCAGTGGCTATATCCAGTAATTCAGAGTTCATCGTATCGGGAAGTTATGATAAGACGGTGAGACTATGGGACGTCAAGACAGGTACCTGTAAGACCATGAGTGGTCACACTAGTCATGTATATGCTGTGGCTATATCCAGTAATTCAGAGTTCATCGTATCGGGAAGTTATGATAAGACGGTGAGACTATGGGACGTCAAGACAGGTACCTGTAAGACCATGAGTGGTCACACTAGTCATGTATATGCTGTGACTATATCCAGTAATTCAGAGTTCATCGTATCGGGAAGTCATGATTAGACGGTGAGACTATGGGACGTCAAGACAGGTACCTGTAAGACCATGAGTGGTCACACACATTATGTATATGCAGTGGCTATATCCAGTAATTCAGAGTTCATCGTATCGGGAAGTTATGATTATACGGTGAGACTATGGGACGTCAAGACAGGTACCTGTAAGACCATGAGTGGTCACACTAGTTATGTATATGCTGTGGCTATATCCAGTAATTCAGAGTTCATCGTATCGGGAAGTCATGATTATACGGTGAGACTATGGGACGTCAAGACAGGTACCTGTAAGACCATGAGTGGTCACACTAGTTATGTATATGCTGTGGCTATATCCAGTAATTCAGAGTTCATCGTATCGGGAAGTCATGATTATACGGTGAGACTATGGGACGTCAAGACAGGTACCTGTAAGACCATGAGTGGTCACACTAGTTAGGTATTATCTGTGGCTATATCCAGTGATTCAGAGTTCATCGTATCGGGAAGTCATGATTAGACGGTGAGACTATGGGACGTCAAGACAGGTACCTGTAAGACCATGAGTGGTCACACTAGTCATGTATATGCTGTGGCTATATCCAGTAATTCAGAGTTCATCGTATCGGGAAGTTATGATAAGACGGTGAGACTATGGGACGTCAAGACAGGTACCTGTAAGACCATGAGTGGTCACACTAGTTATGTATATGCTGTGGCTATATCCAGTGATTCAGAGTTCATCGTATCGGGAAGTTATGATAAGACGGTGAGACTATGGGACGTCAAGACAGGTACCTGTAAGACCATGAGTGGTCACACTAGTCATGTATCAGCTGTGGCTATATCCAGTAATTCAGAGTTCATCGTATCGGGAAGTGCAGATTATACGGTGAGACTATGGGACGTCAAGACAGGTACCTGTAAGACCATGAGTGGTCACACTAGTTAGGTATTATCTGTGGCTATATCCAGTGATTCAGAGTTCATCGTATCGGGAAGTTATGATAAGACGGTGAGACTATGGGACGTCAAGACAGGTACCTGTAAGACCATGAGTGGTCACACTAGTTATGTATATGCTGTGGCTATATCCAGTGATTCAGAGTTCATCGTATCGGGAAGTTATGATAAGACGGTGAGACTATGGGACGTCAAGACAGGTACCTGTAAGACCATGAGTGGTCACACTAGTTATGTATATGCTGTGGCTATATCCAGTAATTCAGAGTTCATCGTATCGGGAAGTCATGATTAGACGGTGAGACTATGGGACGTCAAGACAGGTACCTGTAAGACCATGAGTGGTCACACTAGTTATGTATATGCTGTGGCTATATCCAGTAATTCAGAGTTCATCGTATCGGGAAGTCATGATTAGACGGTGAGACTATGGGACGTCAAGACAGGTACCTGTAAGACCATGAGTGGTCACACTAGTCATGTATATGCTGTGGCTATATCCAGTAATTCAGAGTTCATCGTATTGGGAAGTGCAGATAAGACGGTGAGACTATGGGACGTCAAGACAGGTACCTGTAAGACCATGAGTGGTCACACTAGTCATGTATATGCTGTGGCTATATCCAGTGATTCAGAGTTCATCGTATCGGGAAGTCATGATTAGACGGTGAGACTATGGGACGTCAAGACAGGTACCTGTAAGACCATGAGTGGTCACACTAGTTATGTATATGCTGTGGCTATATCCAGTAATTCAGAGTTCATCGTATCGGGAAGTTATGATAAGACGGTGAGACTATGGGACGTCAAGACAGGTACCTGTAAGACCATGAGTGGTCACACTAGTCATGTATATGCTGTGGCTATATCCAGTAATTCAGAGTTCATCGTATCGGGAAGTTATGATAAGACGGTGAGACTATGGGACGTCAAGACAGGTACCTGTAAGACCATGAGTGGTCACACTAGTTAGGTATTATCTGTGGCTATATCCAGTAATTCAGAGTTCATCGTATCGGGAAGTTATGATAAGACGGTGAGACTATGGGACGTCAAGACAGGTACCTGTAAGACCATGAGTGGTCACACTAGTTATGTATATGCTGTGGCTATATCCAGTAATTCAGAGTTCATCGTATCGGGAAGTTATGATTATACGGTGAGACTATGGGACGTCAAGACAGGTACCTGTAAGACCATGAGTGGTCACACTAGTTAGGTATTATCTGTGGCTATATCCAGTGATTCAGAGTTCATCGTATCGGGAAGTTATGATAAGACGGTGAGACTATGGGACGTCAAGACAGGTACCTGTAAGACCATGAGTGGTCACACTAGTTATGTATATGCTGTGGCTATATCCAGTAATTCAGAGTTCATCGTATCGGGAAGTTATGATAAGACGGTGAGACTATGGGACGTCAAGACAGGTACCTGTAAGACCATGAGTGGTCACACACTAGTAATGTATATGCAGTGGCTATATCCAGTAATTCAGAGTTCATCGTATCGGGAAGTCATGATTAGACGGTGAGACTATGGGACGTCAAGACAGGTACCTGTAAGACCATGAGTGGTCACACACATTATGTATATGCAGTGGCTATATCCAGTAATTCAGAGTTCATCGTATCGGGAAGTTATGATAAGACGGTGAGACTATGGGACGTCAAGACAGGTACCTGTAAGACCATGAGTGGTCACACTAGTAATGTATATGCTGTGGCTATATCCAGTAATTCAGAGTTCATCGTATCGGGAAGTGCAGATAAGACGGTGAGACTATGGGACGTCAAGACAGGTACCTGTAAGACCATGAGTGGTCACACACATCATGTATATGCTGTGGCTATATCCAGTAATTCAGAGTTCATCGTATCGGGAAGTGCAGATTAGACGGTGAGACTATGGGACGTCAAGACAGGTACCTGTAAGACCATGAGTGGTCACACTAGTTAGGTATTATCTGTGGCTATATCCATTAATTCAGAGTTCATCGTATCGGGAAGTGCAGATAAGACGGTGAGACTATGGGACGTCAAGACAGGTACCTGTAAGACCATGAGTGGTCACACACTAGTAATGTATATGCTGTGGCTATATCCAGTAATTCAGAGTTCATCGTATCGGGAAGTGCAGATAAGACGGTGAGACTATGGGACGTCAAGACAGGTACCTGTAAGACCATGAGTGGTCACACTAGTTATGTATATGCTGTGGCTATATCCAGTAATTCAGAGTTCATCGTATCGGGAAGTTATGATAAGACGGTGAGACTATGGGACGTCAAGACAGGTACCTGTAAGACCATGAGTGGTCACACTAATTCTGTATATGCTGTGGCTATATCCAGTGATTCAGAGTTCATCGTATCGGGAAGTCATGATTATACGGTGAGACTATGGGACGTCAAGACAGGTACCTGTAAGACCATGAGTGGTCACACTAGTTAGGTATTATCTGTGGCTATATCCAGTAATTCAGAGTTCATCGTATCGGGAAGTTATGATAAGACGGTGAGACTATGGGACGTCAAGACAGGTACCTGTAAGACCATGAGTGGTCACACTAGTTATGTATATGCTGTGGCTATATCCAGTAATTCAGAGTTCATCGTATCGGGAAGTTATGATAAGACGGTGAGACTATGGGACGTCAAGACAGGTACCTGTAAGACCATGAGTGGTCACACTAGTCATGTATATGCTGTGGCTATATCCAGTAATTCAGAGTTCATCGTATCGGGAAGTTATGATAAGACGGTGAGACTATGGGACGTCAAGACAGGTACCTGTAAGACCATGAGTGGTCACACTAGTTATGTATATGCTGTGGCTATATCCAGTAATTCAGAGTTCATCGTATTGGGAAGTGCAGATTAGACGGTGAGACTATGGGACGTCAAGACAGGTACCTGTAAGACCATGAGTGGTCACACTAGTCATGTATATGCTGTGGCTATATCCAGTAATTCAGAGTTCATCGTATCGGGAAGTCATGATTATACGGTGAGACTATGGGACGTCAAGACAGGTACCTGTAAGACCATGAGTGGTCACACTAGTTAGGTATTATCTGTGGCTATATCCAGTGATTCAGAGTTCATCGTATCGGGAAGTTATGATAAGACGGTGAGACTATGGGACGTCAAGACAGGTACCTGTAAGACCATGAGTGGTCACACTAGTTATGTATATGCTGTGGCTATATCCAGTAATTCAGAGTTCATCGTATCGGGAAGTTATGATAAGACGGTGAGACTATGGGACGTCAAGACAGGTACCTGTAAGACCATGAGTGGTCACACTAGTTATGTATATGCTGTGGCTATATCCAGTAATTCAGAGTTCATCGTATCGGGAAGTCATGATTATACGGTGAGACTATGGGACGTCAAGACAGGTACCTGTAAGACCATGAGTGGTCACACTAGTTAGGTATTATCTGTGGCTATATCCAGTGATTCAGAGTTCATCGTATCGGGAAGTTATGATAAGACGGTGAGACTATGGGACGTCAAGACAGGTACCTGTAAGACCATGAGTGGTCACACTAGTTATGTATATGCTGTGGCTATATCCAGTAATTCAGAGTTCATCGTATCGGGAAGTTATGATAAGACGGTGAGACTATGGGACGTCAAGACAGGTACCTGTAAGACCATGAGTGGTCACACTAGTCATGTATATGCTGTGGCTATATCCAGTAATTCAGAGTTCATCGTATCGGGAAGTCATGATTATACGGTGAGACTATGGGACGTCAAGACAGGTACCTGTAAGACCATGAGTGGTCACACACATTATGTATATGCAGTGGCTATATCCAGTAATTCAGAGTTCATCGTATCGGGAAGTCATGATTAGACGGTGAGACTATGGGACGTCAAGACAGGTACCTGTAAGACCATGAGTGGTCACACACATTATGTATATGCAGTGGCTATATCCAGTAATTCAGAGTTCATCGTATCGGGAAGTTATGATAAGACGGTGAGACTATGGGACGTCAAGACAGGTACCTGTAAGACCATGAGTGGTCACACTAGTAATGTATATGCTGTGGCTATATCCAGTAATTCAGAGTTCATCGTATCGGGAAGTGCAGATAAGACGGTGAGACTATGGGACGTCAAGACAGGTACCTGTAAGACCATGAGTGGTCACACACATTATGTATATGCTGTGGCTATATCCAGTAATTCAGAGTTCATCGTATCGGGAAGTCATGATTAGACGGTGAGACTATGGGACGTCAAGACAGGTACCTGTAAGACCATGAGTGGTCACACTAGTTATGTATATGCTGTGGCTATATCCAGTAATTCAGAGTTCATCGTATCGGGAAGTTATGATTATACGGTGAGACTATGGGACGTCAAGACAGGTACCTGTAAGACCATGAGTGGTCACACTAGTTATGTATATGCTGTGGCTATATCCAGTAATTCAGAGTTCATCGTATCGGGAAGTGCA
Organism: Loxodes magnus; assembly: GCA_946699065.1. Lineage (NCBI taxonomy): Eukaryota > Ciliophora > Karyorelictea > Loxodida > Loxodidae > Loxodes > Loxodes magnus. Next base: position 13,146 of record CAMPDV010007041.1, read on the forward strand.
GATTAGACGGTGAGACTATGGGACGTCAAGACAGGTACCTGTAAGACCATGAGTGGTCACACTAGTCATGTATATGCTGTGGCTATATCCAGTAATTCAGAGTTCATCGTATCGGGAAGTCATGATTATACGGTGAGACTATGGGACGTCAAGACAGGTACCTGTAAGACCATGAGTGGTCACACTAGTTATGTATATGCTGTGGCTATATCCAGTGATTCAGAGTTCATCGTATCGGGAAGTCATGATTAGACGGTGAGACTATGGGACGTCAAGACAGGTACCTGTAAGACCATGAGTGGTCACACTAGTCATGTATATGCTGTGGCTATATCCAGTAATTCAGAGTTCATCGTATCGGGAAGTGCAGATTAGACGGTGAGACTATGGGACGTCAAGACAGGTACCTGTAAGACCATGAGTGGTCACACTAGTAATGTATATGCTGTGGCTATATCCAGTAATTCAGAGTTCATCGTATCGGGAAGTCATGATTAGACGGTGAGACTATGGGACGTCAAGACAGGTACCTGTAAGACCATGAGTGGTCACACACATTATGTATATGCAGTGGCTATATCCAGTAATTCAGAGTTCATCGTATCGGGAAGTTATGATTATACGGTGAGACTATGGGACGTCAAGACAGGTACCTGTAAGACCATGAGTGGTCACACTAGTTATGTATATGCTGTGGCTATATCCAGTGATTCAGAGTTCATCGTATCGGGAAGTGCAGATTAGACGGTGAGACTATGGGACGTCAAGACAGGTACCTGTAAGACCATGAGTGGTCACACTAGTTATGTATATGCTGTGGCTATATCCAGTAATTCAGAGTTCATCGTATCGGGAAGTGCAGATTAGACGGTGAGACTATGGGACGTCAAGACAGGTACCTGTAAGACCATGAGTGGTCACACTAGTCATGTATATGCTGTGGCTATATCCAGTAATTCAGAGTTCATCGCATCGGGAAGTGCAGATTAGACGGTGAGACTATGGGACGTCAAGACAGGTACCTGTAAGACCATGAGTGGTCACACTAGTAATGTATATGCTGTGGCTATATCCAGTAATTCAGAGTTCATCGTATCGGGAAGTCATGATTAGACGGTGAGACTATGGGACGTCAAGACAGGTACCTGTAAGACCATGAGTGGTCACACTAGTCATGTATATGCTGTGGCTATATCCAGTAATTCAGAGTTCATCGTATCGGGAAGTCATGATTATACGGTGAGACTATGGGACGTCAAGACAGGTACCTGTAAGACCATGAGTGGTCACACTAGTTATGTATATGCTGTGGCTATATCCAGTGATTCAGAGTTCATCGTATCGGGAAGTGCAGATTAGACGGTGAGACTATGGGACGTCAAGACAGGTACCTGTAAGACCATGAGTGGTCACACTAGTCATGTATATGCTGTGGCTATATCCAGTAATTCAGAGTTCATCGTATCGGGAAGTGCAGATTAGACGGTGAGACTATGGGACGTCAAGACAGGTACCTGTAAGACCATGAGTGGTCACACTAGTAATGTATATGCTGTGGCTATATCCAGTAATTCAGAGTTCATCGTATCGGGAAGTCATGATTAGACGGTGAGACTATGGGACGTCAAGACAGGTACCTGTAAGACCATGAGTGGTCACACACATTATGTATATGCAGTGGCTATATCCAGTAATTCAGAGTTCATCGTATCGGGAAGTTATGATTATACGGTGAGACTATGGGACGTCAAGACAGGTACCTGTAAGACCATGAGTGGTCACACACATTATGTATATGCTGTGGCTATATCCAGTGATTCAGAGTTCATCGTATCGGGAAGTTATGATAAGACGGTGAGACTATGGGACGTCAAGACAGGTACCTGTAAGACCATGAGTGGTCACACTAGTTATGTATATGCTGTGGCTATATCCAGTAATTCAGAGTTCATCGTATCGGGAAGTCATGATTAGACGGTGAGACTATGGGACGTCAAGACAGGTACCTGTAAGACCATGAGTGGTCACACTAGTCATGTATATGCTGTGGCTATATCCAGTAATTCAGAGTTCATCGTATCGGGAAGTGCAGATTAGACGGTGAGACTATGGGACGTCAAGACAGGTACCTGTAAGACCATGAGTGGTCACACTAGTCATGTATCAGCTGTGGCTATATCCAGTAATTCAGAGTTCATCGTATCGGGAAGTGCAGATTAGACGGTGAGACTATGGGACGTCAAGACAGGTACCTGTAAGACCATGAGTGGTCACACTAGTTATGTATATGCTGTGGCTATATCCAGTAATTCAGAGTTCATCGTATCGGGAAGTTATGATAAGACGGTGAGACTATGGGACGTCAAGACAGGTACCTGTAAGACCATGAGTGGTCACACTAGTAATGTATCAGCTGTGGCTATATCCAGTAATTCAGAGTTCATCGTATCGGGAAGTTATGATAAGACGGTGAGACTATGGGACGTCAAGACAGGTACCTGTAAGACCATGAGTGGTCACACTAGTCATGTATATGCTGTGACTATATCCAGTAATTCAGAGTTCATCGTATCGGGAAGTGCAGATAAGACGGTGAGACTATGGGACGTCAAGACAGGTACCTGTAAGACCATGAGTGGTCACACTAGTCATGTATATGCTGTGGCTATATCCAGTAATTCAGAGTTCATCGTATCGGGAAGTTATGATAAGACGGTGAGACTATGGGACGTCAAGACAGGTACCTGTAAGACCATGAGTGGTCACACTAGTTATGTATATGCTGTGGCTATATCCAGTGATTCAGAGTTCATCGTATCGGGAAGTGCAGATTAGACGGTGAGACTATGGGACGTCAAGACAGGTACCTGTAAGACCATGAGTGGTCACACTAGTCATGTATATGCTGTGGCTATATCCAGTAATTCAGAGTTCATCGTATCGGGAAGTGCAGATTAGACGGTGAGACTATGGGACGTCAAGACAGGTACCTGTAAGACCATGAGTGGTCACACTAGTAATGTATATGC
>CAMPDV010007042.1:0-24568 GCA_946699065.1 Loxodes magnus
GGTACCTGTCTTGACGTCCCATAGTCTCACCGTCTCATCCTCACTTCCCGATACGATGAACTCTGAATCACTGGATATAGCCACAGCATATACAGAACTAGTGTGACCACTCATGGTCTTACAGGTACCTGTCTTGACGTCCCATAGTCTCACCGTATTATCATGACTTCCCGATACGATGAACTCTGAATCACTGGATATAGCCACAGCATATACTCAATCTGTGTGACCACTCATGGTCTTACAGGTACCTGTCTTGACGTCCCATAGTCTCACCGTCTTATCTCCACTTCCCGATACGATGAACTCTGAATCACTGGATATAGCCACAGCATATACTCAGTCTGTGTGACCACTCATGGTCTTACAGGTACCTGTCTTGACGTCCCATAGTCTCACCGTCTTATCTCCACTTCCCGATACGATGAACTCTGAATCACTGGATATAGCCACAGCATATACTCAGTCTGTGTGACCACTCATGGTCTTACAGGTACCTGTCTTGACGTCCCATAGTCTCACCGTATTATCTCTACTTCCCGATACGATGAACTCTGAATCACTGGATATAGCCACAGCATATACAGAATTAGTGTGACCACTCATGGTCTTACAGGTACCTGTCTTGACGTCCCATAGTCTCACCGTATTATCTCTACTTCCCGATACGATGAACTCTGAATCACTGGATATAGCCACAGCATATACAGAATTAGTGTGACCACTCATGGTCTTACAGGTACCTGTCTTGACGTCCCATAGTCTCACCGTCTTATCTCTACTTCCCGATACGATGAACTCTGAATCACTGGATATAGCCACAGCATATACTCAGTCTGTGTGACCACTCATGGTCTTACAGGTACCTGTCTTGACGTCCCATAGTCTCACCGTATTATCTCCACTTCCCGATACGATGAACTCTGAATCACTGGATATAGCCACAGATCATACAGAACTAGTGTGACCACTCATGGTCTTACAGGTACCTGTCTTGACGTCCCATAGTCTCACCGTATTATCTCCACTTCCCGATACGATGAACTCTGAATCACTGGATATAGCCACAGCATATACAGAACTAGTGTGACCACTCATGGTCTTACAGGTACCTGTCTTGACGTCCCATAGTCTCACCGTCTTATCTCCACTTCCCGATACGATGAACTCTGAATCACTGGATATAGCCACAGCATATACTCAGTCTGTGTGACCACTCATGGTCTTACAGGTACCTGTCTTGACGTCCCATAGTCTCACCGTCTTATCTCTACTTCCCGATACGATGAACTCTGAATCACTGGATATAGCCACAGCATATACTCAGTCTGTGTGACCACTCATGGTCTTACAGGTACCTGTCTTGACGTCCCATAGTCTCACCGTCTTATCTCTACTTCCCGATACGATGAACTCTGAATCACTGGATATAGCCACAGTATATACAGAATTAGTGAGACCACTCATGGTCTTACAGGTACCTGTCTTGACGTCCCATAGACTCACCGTATTATCATAACTACCCGATACGATGAACTCTGAATCACTGGATATAGCCACAGCATATACAGAATTAGTGTGACCACTCATGGTCTTACAGGTACCTGTCTTGACGTCCCATAGTCTCACCGTATTATCATGACTTCCCGATACGATGAACTCTGAATCACTGGATATAGCCACAGCATATACTCAATCTGTGTGACCACTCATGGTCTTACAGGTACCTGTCTTGACGTCCCATAGTCTCACCGTCTTATCTCCACTTCCCGATACGATGAACTCTGAATCACTGGATATAGCCACAGCATATACTCAGTCTGTGTGACCACTCATGGTCTTACAGGTACCTGTCTTGACGTCCCATAGTCTCACCGTCTTATCTCCACTTCCCGATACGATGAACTCTGAATCACTGGATATAGCCACAGCATATACTCAGTCTGTGTGACCACTCATGGTCTTACAGGTACCTGTCTTGACGTCCCATAGTCTCACCGTATTATCTCTACTTCCCGATACGATGAACTCTGAATCACTGGATATAGCCACAGCATATACTCAGTCTGTGTGACCACTCATGGTCTTACAGGTACCTGTCTTGACGTCCCATAGTCTCACCGTATTATCTCTACTTCCCGATACGATGAACTCTGAATCACTGGATATAGCCACAGCATATACAGAACTAGTGTGACCACTCATGGTCTTACAGGTACCTGTCTTGACGTCCCATAGTCTCACCGTCTTATCTCTACTTCCCGATACGATGAACTCTGAATCACTGGATATAGCCACAGCATATACAGAACTAGTGTGACCACTCATGGTCTTACAGGTACCTGTCTTGACGTCCCATAGTCTCACCGTCTTATCTCCACTTCCCGATACGATGAACTCTGAATCACTGGATATAGCCACAGCATATACAGAATTAGTGTGACCACTCATGGTCTTACAGGTACCTGTCTTGACGTCCCATAGTCTCACCGTATTATCATAACTACCCGATACGATGAACTCTGAATCACTGGATATAGCCACAGCATATACTCAGTCTGTGTGACCACTCATGGTCTTACAGGTACCTGTCTTGACGTCCCATAGTCTCACCGTCTTATCTCCACTTCCCGATACGATGAACTCTGAATCACTGGATATAGCCACAGCATATACTCAGTCTGTGTGACCACTCATGGTCTTACAGGTACCTGTCTTGACGTCCCATAGTCTCACCGTCTTATCTCCACTTCCCGATACGATGAACTCTGAATCACTGGATATAGCCACAGCATATACTCAGTCTGTGTGACCACTCATGGTCTTACAGGTACCTGTCTTGACGTCCCATAGTCTCACCGTATTATCTCTACTTCCCGATACGATGAACTCTGAATCACTGGATATAGCCACAGCATATACTCAGTCTGTGTGACCACTCATGGTCTTACAGGTACCTGTCTTGACGTCCCATAGTCTCACCGTATTATCTCTACTTCCCGATACGATGAACTCTGAATCACTGGATATAGCCACAGCATATACAGAACTAGTGTGACCACTCATGGTCTTACAGGTACCTGTCTTGACGTCCCATAGTCTCACCGTCTTATCTCTACTTCCCGATACGATGAACTCTGAATCACTGGATATAGCCACAGCATATACAGAACTAGTGTGACCACTCATGGTCTTACAGGTACCTGTCTTGACGTCCCATAGTCTCACCGTCTAATCTGCACTTCCCGATACGATGAACTCTGAATCACTGGATATAGCCACAGCATATACTCAGTCTGTGTGACCACTCATGGTCTTACAGGTACCTGTCTTGACGTCCCATAGTCTCACCGTATTATCATAACTACCCGATACGATGAACTCTGAATCACTGGATATAGCCACAGCATATACTCAGTCTGTGTGACCACTCATGGTCTTACAGGTACCTGTCTTGACGTCCCATAGTCTCACCGTATAATCATAACTACCCGATACGATGAACTCTGAATCACTGGATATAGCCACAGCATATACTCAGTCTGTGTGACCACTCATGGTCTTACAGGTACCTGTCTTGACGTCCCATAGTCTCACCGTCTAATCATAACTTCCCGATACGATGAACTCTGAATCACTGGATATCGCCACATCATATACTCAGTCTGTGTGACCACTCATGGTCTTACAGGTACCTGTCTTGACGTCCCATAGTCTCACCGTATTATCTCCACTTCCCGATACGATGAACTCTGAATCACTGGATATAGCCACAGCATATACTCAGTCTGTGTGACCACTCATGGTCTTACAGGTACCTGTCTTGACGTCCCATAGTCTCACCGTCTTATCTCTACTTCCCGATACGATGAACTCTGAATCACTGGATATAGCCACAGCATATACAGAACTAGTGTGACCACTCATGGTCTTACAGGTACCTGTCTTGACGTCCCATAGTCTCACCGTATTATCTCTACTTCCCGATACGATGAACTCTGAATCACTGGATATAGCCACAGCATATACAGAATTAGTGTGACCACTCATGGTCTTACAGGTACCTGTCTTGACGTCCCATAGTCTCACCGTATTATCATAACTACCCGATACGATGAACTCTGAATCACTGGATATAGCCACAGCATATACTCAGTCTGTGTGACCACTCATGGTCTTACAGGTACCTGTCTTGACGTCCCATAGTCTCACCGTCTTATCTCCACTTCCCGATACGATGAACTCTGAATCACTGGATATAGCCACAGCATATACTCAGTCTGTGTGACCACTCATGGTCTTACAGGTACCTGTCTTGACGTCCCATAGTCTCACCGTCTAATCATAACTTCCCGATACGATGAACTCTGAATCACTGGATATAGCCACAGCATATACTCAATCTGTGTGACCACTCATGGTCTTACAGGTACCTGTCTTGACGTCCCATAGTCTCACCGTATTATCTCTACTTCCCGATACGATGAACTCTGAATCACTGGATATAGCCACAGCATATACTCAGTCTATGTGACCACTCATGGTCTTGCAGGTACCTGTCTTGACGTCCCATAGTCTCACCGTCTTATCTCCACTTCCCGATACGATGAACTCTGAATCACTGGATATAGCCACAGCATATACTCAGTCTGTGTGACCACTCATGGTCTTACAGGTACCTGTCTTGACGTCCCATAGTCTCACCGTCTTATCTCTACTTCCCGATACGATGAACTCTGAATCACTGGATATAGCCACAGCATATACTCAGTCTGTGTGACCACTCATGGTCTTACAGGTACCTGTCTTGACGTCCCATAGTCTCACCGTCTTATCTCTACTTCCCGATACGATGAACTCTGAATCACTGGATATCGCCACAGCATATACTCAGTCTGTGTGACCACTCATGGTCTTACAGGTACCTGTCTTGACGTCCCATAGTCTCACCGTCTTATCTCTACTTCCCGATACGATGAACTCTGAATCACTGGATATAGCCACAGCATATACTCAGTCTGTGTGACCACTCATGGTCTTACAGGTACCTGTCTTGACGTCCCATAGTCTCACCGTCTTATCTCCACTTCCCGATACGATGAACTCTGAATCACTGGATATAGCCACAGCATATACTCAGTCTGTGTGACCACTCATGGTCTTACAGGTACCTGTCTTGACGTCCCATAGTCTCACCGTATTATCTCTACTTCCCGATACGATGAACTCTGAATCACTGGATATAGCCACAGCATATACTCAGTCTGTGTGACCACTCATGGTCTTACAGGTACCTGTCTTGACGTCCCATAGTCTCACCGTATTATCTCTACTTCCCGATACGATGAACTCTGAATCACTGGATATAGCCACAGCATATACAGAACTAGTGTGACCACTCATGGTCTTACAGGTACCTGTCTTGACGTCCCATAGTCTCACCGTATTATCTCTACTTCCCGATACGATGAACTCTGAATCACTGGATATAGCCACAGCATATACTCAGTCTGTGTGACCACTCATGGTCTTACAGGTACCTGTCTTGACGTCCCATAGTCTCACCGTATTATCATAACTACCCGATACGATGAACTCTGAATCACTGGATATAGCCACAGCATATACAGAACTAGTGTGACCACTCATGGTCTTACAGGTACCTGTCTTGACGTCCCATAGTCTCACCGTATTATCTCTACTTTCCGATACGATGAACTCTGAATCACTGGATATAGCCACAGCATATACAGAACTAGTGTGACCACTCATGGTCTTACAGGTACCTGTCTTGACGTCCCATAGTCTCACCGTATTATCTCCACTTCCCGATACGATGAACTCTGAATCACTGGATATAGCCACAGCATATACTCAGTCTGTGTGACCACTCATGGTCTTACAGGTACCTGTCTTGACGTCCCATAGTCTCACCGTATTATCTCTACTTCCCGATACGATGAACTCTGAATCACTGGATATAGCCACAGCATATACAGAATTAGTGTGACCACTCATGGTCTTACAGGTACCTGTCTTGACGTCCCATAGTCTCACCGTATTATCTCTACTTCCCGATACGATGAACTCTGAATCACTGGATATAGCCACAGCATATACAGAATTAGTGTGACCACTCATGGTCTTACAGGTACCTGTCTTGACGTCCCATAGTCTCACCGTATTATCATAACTACCCGATACGATGAACTCTGAATCACTGGATATAGCCACAGCATATACAGAATTAGTGTGACCACTCATGGTCTTACAGGTACCTGTCTTGACGTCCCATAGTCTCACCGTATTATCTCTACTTCCCGATACGATGAACTCTGAATCACTGGATATAGCCACAGCATATACTCAGTCTGTGTGACCACTCATGGTCTTACAGGTACCTGTCTTGACGTCCCATAGTTTCACCGTATTATCTCTACTTCCCGATACGATGAACTCTGAATCACTGGATATAGCCACAGCATATACTCAGTCTGTGTGACCACTCATGGTCTTACAGGTACCTGTCTTGACGTCCCATAGTTTCACCGTATTATCTCTACTTCCCGATACGATGAACTCTGAATCACTGGATATAGCCACAGCATATACTCAGTCTGTGTGACCACTCATGGTCTTACAGGTACCTGTCTTGACGTCCCATAGTCTCACCGTCTTATCTCTACTTCCCGATACGATGAACTCTGAATCACTGGATATAGCCACAGCATATACTCAGTCTGTGTGACCACTCATGGTCTTACAGGTACCTGTCTTGACGTCCCATAGTCTCACCGTATTATCATAACTACCCGATACGATGAACTCTGAATCACTGGATATAGCCACAGCATATACAGAATTAGTGTGACCACTCATGGTCTTACAGGTACCTGTCTTGACGTCCCATAGTCTCACCGTATTATCTCTACTTCCCGATACGATGAACTCTGAATCACTGGATATAGCCACAGCATATACTCAGTCTGTGTGACCACTCATGGTCTTACAGGTACCTGTCTTGACGTCCCATAGTCTCACCGTATTATCATAACTACCCGATACGATGAACTCTGAATCACTGGATATAGCCACAGCATATACAGAATTAGTGTGACCACTCATGGTCTTACAGGTACCTGTCTTGACGTCCCATAGTCTCACCGTATTATCTCTACTTCCCGATACGATGAACTCTGAATCACTGGATATAGCCACAGCATATACAGAATTAGTGTGACCACTCATGGTCTTACAGGTACCTGTCTTGACGTCCCATAGTCTCACCGTATTATCATAACTACCCGATACGATGAACTCTGAATCACTGGATATAGCCACAGCATATACTCAGTCTGTGTGACCACTCATGGTCTTACAGGTACCTGTCTTGACGTCCCATAGTCTCACCGTCTAATCATAACTTCCCGATACGATGAACTCTGAATCACTGGATATAGCCACAGCATATACTCAATCTGTGTGACCACTCATGGTCTTACAGGTACCTGTCTTGACGTCCCATAGTCTCACCGTATTATCTCTACTTCCCGATACGATGAACTCTGAATCACTGGATATAGCCACAGCATATACTCAGTCTATGTGACCACTCATGGTCTTGCAGGTACCTGTCTTGACGTCCCATAGTCTCACCGTATTATCATAACTACCCGATACGATGAACTCTGAATCACTGGATATAGCCACAGCATATACTCAGTCTGTGTGACCACTCATGGTCTTACAGGTACCTGTCTTGACGTCCCATAGTCTCACCGTCTTATCTCTACTTCCCGATACGATGAACTCTGAATCACTGGATATAGCCACAGCATATACTCAGTCTGTGTGACCACTCATGGTCTTACAGGTACCTGTCTTGACGTCCCATAGTCTCACCGTCTTATCTCTACTTCCCGATACGATGAACTCTGAATCACTGGATATAGCCACAGCATATACAGAACTAGTGTGACCACTCATGGTCTTACAGGTACCTGTCTTGACGTCCCATAGTCTCACCGTATTATCTCTACTTCCCGATACGATGAACTCTGAATCACTGGATATAGCCACAGCATATACAGAATTAGTGTGACCACTCATGGTCTTACAGGTACCTGTCTTGACGTCCCATAGTCTCACCGTATTATCATAACTACCCGATACGATGAACTCTGAATCACTGGATATAGCCACAGCATATACTCAGTCTGTGTGACCACTCATGGTCTTACAGGTACCTGTCTTGACGTCCCATAGTCTCACCGTCTTATCTCCACTTCCCGATACGATGAACTCTGAATCACTGGATATAGCCACAGCATATACTCAGTCTGTGTGACCACTCATGGTCTTACAGGTACCTGTCTTGACGTCCCATAGTCTCACCGTCTAATCATAACTTCCCGATACGATGAACTCTGAATCACTGGATATAGCCACAGTATATACAGAATTAGTGAGACCACTCATGGTCTTACAGGTACCTGTCTTGACGTCCCATAGTCTCACCGTATTATCATAACTACCCGATACGATGAACTCTGAATCACTGGATATAGCCACAGCATATACAGAACTAGTGTGACCACTCATGGTCTTACAGGTACCTGTCTTGACGTCCCATAGTCTCACCGTCTTATCTCTACTTCCCGATACGATGAACTCTGAATCACTGGATATAGCCACAGCATATACAGAACTAGTGTGACCACTCATGGTCTTACAGGTACCTGTCTTGACGTCCCATAGTCTCACCGTCTTATCTCCACTTCCCGATACGATGAACTCTGAATCACTGGATATAGCCACAGCATATACAGAATTAGTGTGACCACTCATGGTCTTACAGGTACCTGTCTTGACGTCCCATAGTCTCACCGTCTTATCTCTACTTCCCGATACGATGAACTCTGAATCACTGGATATAGCCACAGCATATACAGAATTAGTGTGACCACTCATGGTCTTACAGGTACCTGTCTTGACGTCCCATAGTCTCACCGTCTTATCTCCACTTCCCGATACGATGAACTCTGAATCACTGGATATAGCCACAGCATATACTCAGTCTGTGTGACCACTCATGGTCTTACAGGTACCTGTCTTGACGTCCCATAGTCTCACCGTATTATCATGACTTCCCGATACGATGAACTCTGAATCACTGGATATAGCCACAGCATATACAGAATTAGTGTGACCACTCATGGTCTTACAGGTACCTGTCTTGACGTCCCATAGTCTCACCGTATTATCTCTACTTCCCGATACGATGAACTCTGAATCACTGGATATAGCCACAGCATATACTCAGTCTGTGTGACCACTCATGGTCTTACAGGTACCTGTCTTGACGTCCCATAGTCTCACCGTATTATCTCTACTTCCCGATACGATGAACTCTGAATCACTGGATATAGCCACAGCATATACTCAGTCTGTGTGACCACTCATGGTCTTACAGGTACCTGTCTTGACGTCCCATAGTCTCACCGTATTATCATAACTACCCGATACGATGAACTCTGAATCACTGGATATAGCCACAGCATATACAGAACTAGTGTGACCACTCATGGTCTTACAGGTACCTGTCTTGACGTCCCATAGTCTCACCGTATTATCTCTACTTCCCGATACGATGAACTCTGAATCACTGGATATAGCCACAGCATATACTCAGTCTGTGTGACCACTCATGGTCTTACAGGTACCTGTCTTGACGTCCCATAGTCTCACCGTCTAATCATAACTTCCCGATACGATGAACTCTGAATCACTGGATATCGCCACATCATATACTCAGTCTGTGTGACCACTCATGGTCTTACAGGTACCTGTCTTGACGTCCCATAGTCTCACCGTATTATCATGACTTCCCGATACGATGAACTCTGAATCACTGGATATAGCCACAGCATATACAGAATTAGTGTGACCACTCATGGTCTTACAGGTACCTGTCTTGACGTCCCATAGTTTCACCGTCTCATCCTCACTTCCCGATACGATGAACTCTGAATCACTGGATATAGCCACAGATAATACATAATTAGTGTGACCACTCATGGTCTTACAGGTACCTGTCTTGACGTCCCATAGTCTCACCGTATTATCATGACTTCCCGATACGATGAACTCTGAATCACTGGATATAGCCACAGCATATACAGAATTAGTGTGACCACTCATGGTCTTACAGGTACCTGTCTTGACGTCCCATAGTCTCACCGTATTATCATAACTACCCGATACGATGAACTCTGAATCACTGGATATAGCCACAGCATATACAGAATTAGTGTGACCACTCATGGTCTTACAGGTACCTGTCTTGACGTCCCATAGTCTCACCGTATTATCATGACTTCCCGATACGATGAACTCTGAATCACTGGATATAGCCACAGCATATACTCAGTCTGTGTGACCACTCATGGTCTTACAGGTACCTGTCTTGACGTCCCATAGTCTCACCGTATTATCATAACTACCCGATACGATGAACTCTGAATCACTGGATATAGCCACAGCATATACTCAGTCTGTGTGACCACTCATGGTCTTACAGGTACCTGTCTTGACGTCCCATAGTCTCACCGTCTTATCTCCACTTCCCGATACGATGAACTCTGAATCACTGGATATAGCCACAGCATATACTCAGTCTGTGTGACCACTCATGGTCTTACAGGTACCTGTCTTGACGTCCCATAGTCTCACCGTATTATCATAACTACCCGATACGATGAACTCTGAATCACTGGATATAGCCACAGCATATACAGAATTAGTGTGACCACTCATGGTCTTACAGGTACCTGTCTTGACGTCCCATAGTCTCACCGTCTAATCATAACTTCCCGATACGATGAACTCTGAATCACTGGATATAGCCACAGCATATACTCAGTCTGTGTGACCACTCATGGTCTTACAGGTACCTGTCTTGACGTCCCATAGTCTCACCGTATTATCATAACTACCCGATACGATGAACTCTGAATCACTGGATATAGCCACAGCATATACTCAGTCTGTGTGACCACTCATGGTCTTACAGGTACCTGTCTTGACGTCCCATAGTCTCACCGTCTTATCTCTACTTCCCGATACGATGAACTCTGAATCACTGGATATAGCCACAGCATATACTCAGTCTGTGTGACCACTCATGGTCTTACAGGTACCTGTCTTGACGTCCCATAGTCTCACCGTCTTATCTCTACTTCCCGATACGATGAACTCTGAATCACTGGATATAGCCACAGCATATACAGAACTAGTGTGACCACTCATGGTCTTACAGGTACCTGTCTTGACGTCCCATAGTCTCACCGTATTATCATAACTACCCGATACGATGAACTCTGAATCACTGGATATAGCCACAGCATATACAGAATTAGTGTGACCACTCATGGTCTTACAGGTACCTGTCTTGACGTCCCATAGTCTCACCGTATTATCATAACTACCCGATACGATGAACTCTGAATCACTGGATATAGCCACAGCATATACTCAGTCTGTGTGACCACTCATGGTCTTACAGGTACCTGTCTTGACGTCCCATAGTCTCACCGTCTTATCTCCACTTCCCGATACGATGAACTCTGAATCACTGGATATAGCCACAGCATATACTCAGTCTGTGTGACCACTCATGGTCTTACAGGTACCTGTCTTGACGTCCCATAGTCTCACCGTCTAATCATAACTTCCCGATACGATGAACTCTGAATCACTGGATATAGCCACAGCATATACTCAATCTGTGTGACCACTCATGGTCTTACAGGTACCTGTCTTGACGTCCCATAGTCTCACCGTATTATCATAACTACCCGATACGATGAACTCTGAATCACTGGATATAGCCACAGCATATACAGAACTAGTGTGACCACTCATGGTCTTACAGGTACCTGTCTTGACGTCCCATAGTCTCACCGTATTATCTCTACTTCCCGATACGATGAACTCTGAATCACTGGATATAGCCACAGCATATACTCAGTCTGTGTGACCACTCATGGTCTTACAGGTACCTGTCTTGACGTCCCATAGTCTCACCGTCTAATCATAACTTCCCGATACGATGAACTCTGAATCACTGGATATAGCCACAGCATATACTCAGTCTGTGTGACCACTCATGGTCTTACAGGTACCTGTCTTGACGTCCCATAGTCTCACCGTCTTATCTCTACTTCCCGATACGATGAACTCTGAATCACTGGATATAGCCACAGCATATACAGAATTAGTGTGACCACTCATGGTCTTACAGGTACCTGTCTTGACGTCCCATAGTCTCACCGTCTTATCTCCACTTCCCGATACGATGAACTCTGAATCACTGGATATAGCCACAGCATATACTCAGTCTGTGTGACCACTCATGGTCTTACAGGTACCTGTCTTGACGTCCCATAGTCTCACCGTATTATCTCTACTTCCCGATACGATGAACTCTGAATCACTGGATATAGCCACAGCATATACAGAATTAGTGTGACCACTCATGGTCTTACAGGTACCTGTCTTGACGTCCCATAGTCTCACCGTATTATCTCTACTTCCCGATACGATGAACTCTGAATCACTGGATATAGCCACAGCATATACTCAGTCTGTGTGACCACTCATGGTCTTACAGGTACCTGTCTTGACGTCCCATAGTCTCACCGTATTATCTCTACTTCCCGATACGATGAACTCTGAATCACTGGATATAGCCACAGCATATACTCAGTCTGTGTGACCACTCATGGTCTTACAGGTACCTGTCTTGACGTCCCATAGTCTCACCGTATTATCATAACTACCCGATACGATGAACTCTGAATCACTGGATATAGCCACAGCATATACAGAACTAGTGTGACCACTCATGGTCTTACAGGTACCTGTCTTGACGTCCCATAGTCTCACCGTATTATCTCTACTTCCCGATACGATGAACTCTGAATCACTGGATATAGCCACAGCATATACAGAATTAGTGTGACCACTCATGGTCTTACAGGTACCTGTCTTGACGTCCCATAGTCTCACCGTATTATCTCTACTTCCCGATACGATGAACTCTGAATCACTGGATATAGCCACAGCATATACAGAATTAGTGTGACCACTCATGGTCTTACAGGTACCTGTCTTGACGTCCCATAGTCTCACCGTATTATCATAACTACCCGATACGATGAACTCTGAATCACTGGATATAGCCACAGCATATACTCAGTCTGTGTGACCACTCATGGTCTTACAGGTACCTGTCTTGACGTCCCATAGTCTCACCGTAAAATCATGACTTCCCGATACGATGAACTCTGAATTACTGGATATAGCCACAGCTGATACATGACTAGTGTGACCACTCATGGTCTTACAGGTACCTGTCTTGACGTCCCATAGTCTCACCGTCTAATCATAACTTCCCGATACGATGAACTCTGAATCACTGGATATAGCCACAGCATATACTCAATCTGTGTGACCACTCATGGTCTTACAGGTACCTGTCTTGACGTCCCATAGTCTCACCGTATTATCATAACTACCCGATACGATGAACTCTGAATCACTGGATATAGCCACAGCATATACAGAACTAGTGTGACCACTCATGGTCTTACAGGTACCTGTCTTGACGTCCCATAGTCTCACCGTATTATCTCTACTTCCCGATACGATGAACTCTGAATCACTGGATATAGCCACAGCATATACTCAGTCTGTGTGACCACTCATGGTCTTACAGGTACCTGTCTTGACGTCCCATAGTCTCACCGTCTAATCATAACTTCCCGATACGATGAACTCTGAATCACTGGATATAGCCACAGCATATACTCAGTCTGTGTGACCACTCATGGTCTTACAGGTACCTGTCTTGACGTCCCATAGTCTCACCGTCTTATCTCTACTTCCCGATACGATGAACTCTGAATCACTGGATATAGCCACAGCATATACAGAATTAGTGTGACCACTCATGGTCTTACAGGTACCTGTCTTGACGTCCCATAGTCTCACCGTCTTATCTCCACTTCCCGATACGATGAACTCTGAATCACTGGATATAGCCACAGCATATACTCAGTCTGTGTGACCACTCATGGTCTTACAGGTACCTGTCTTGACGTCCCATAGTCTCACCGTATTATCTCTACTTCCCGATACGATGAACTCTGAATCACTGGATATAGCCACAGCATATACAGAATTAGTGTGACCACTCATGGTCTTACAGGTACCTGTCTTGACGTCCCATAGTCTCACCGTATTATCTCTACTTCCCGATACGATGAACTCTGAATCACTGGATATAGCCACAGCATATACTCAGTCTGTGTGACCACTCATGGTCTTACAGGTACCTGTCTTGACGTCCCATAGTCTCACCGTATTATCTCTACTTCCCGATACGATGAACTCTGAATCACTGGATATAGCCACAGCATATACTCAGTCTGTGTGACCACTCATGGTCTTACAGGTACCTGTCTTGACGTCCCATAGTCTCACCGTATTATCATAACTACCCGATACGATGAACTCTGAATCACTGGATATAGCCACAGCATATACAGAACTAGTGTGACCACTCATGGTCTTACAGGTACCTGTCTTGACGTCCCATAGTCTCACCGTATTATCTCTACTTCCCGATACGATGAACTCTGAATCACTGGATATAGCCACAGCATATACAGAATTAGTGTGACCACTCATGGTCTTACAGGTACCTGTCTTGACGTCCCATAGTCTCACCGTATTATCATAACTACCCGATACGATGAACTCTGAATCACTGGATATAGCCACAGCATATACTCAGTCTGTGTGACCACTCATGGTCTTACAGGTACCTGTCTTGACGTCCCATAGTCTCACCGTCTTATCTCCACTTCCCGATACGATGAACTCTGAATCACTGGATATAGCCACAGCATATACTCAGTCTGTGTGACCACTCATGGTCTTACAGGTACCTGTCTTGACGTCCCATAGTCTCACCGTCTAATCATAACTTCCCGATACGATGAACTCTGAATCACTGGATATAGCCACAGCATATACTCAATCTGTGTGACCACTCATGGTCTTACAGGTACCTGTCTTGACGTCCCATAGTCTCACCGTATTATCATAACTACCCGATACGATGAACTCTGAATCACTGGATATAGCCACAGCATATACAGAACTAGTGTGACCACTCATGGTCTTACAGGTACCTGTCTTGACGTCCCATAGTCTCACCGTATTATCTCTACTTCCCGATACGATGAACTCTGAATCACTGGATATAGCCACAGCATATACTCAGTCTGTGTGACCACTCATGGTCTTACAGGTACCTGTCTTGACGTCCCATAGTCTCACCGTCTAATCATAACTTCCCGATACGATGAACTCTGAATCACTGGATATAGCCACAGCATATACTCAGTCTGTGTGACCACTCATGGTCTTACAGGTACCTGTCTTGACGTCCCATAGTCTCACCGTCTTATCTCTACTTCCCGATACGATGAACTCTGAATCACTGGATATAGCCACAGCATATACAGAATTAGTGTGACCACTCATGGTCTTACAGGTACCTGTCTTGACGTCCCATAGTCTCACCGTATTATCTCTACTTCCCGATACGATGAACTCTGAATCACTGGATATAGCCACAGCATATACTCAGTCTGTGTGACCACTCATGGTCTTACAGGTACCTGTCTTGACGTCCCATAGTCTCACCGTATTATCATAACTACCCGATACGATGAACTCTGAATCACTGGATATAGCCACAGCATATACTCAGTCTGTGTGACCACTCATGGTCTTACAGGTACCTGTCTTGACGTCCCATAGTCTCACCGTATTATCTCTACTTCCCGATACGATGAACTCTGAATCACTGGATATAGCCACAGCATATACTCAGTCTGTGTGACCACTCATGGTCTTACAGGTACCTGTCTTGACGTCCCATAGTCTCACCGTATTATCTCTACTTCCCGATACGATGAACTCTGAATCACTGGATATAGCCACAGCATATACTCAGTCTGTGTGACCACTCATGGTCTTACAGGTACCTGTCTTGACGTCCCATAGTCTCACCGTATTATCATAACTACCCGATACGATGAACTCTGAATCACTGGATATAGCCACAGCATATACAGAACTAGTGTGACCACTCATGGTCTTACAGGTACCTGTCTTGACGTCCCATAGTCTCACCGTATTATCTCTACTTCCCGATACGATGAACTCTGAATCACTGGATATAGCCACAGCATATACTCAGTCTGTGTGACCACTCATGGTCTTACAGGTACCTGTCTTGACGTCCCATAGTCTCACCGTCTAATCATAACTTCCCGATACGATGAACTCTGAATCACTGGATATCGCCACATCATATACTCAGTCTGTGTGACCACTCATGGTCTTACAGGTACCTGTCTTGACGTCCCATAGTCTCACCGTATTATCATGACTTCCCGATACGATGAACTCTGAATCACTGGATATAGCCACAGCATATACAGAATTAGTGTGACCACTCATGGTCTTACAGGTACCTGTCTTGACGTCCCATAGTTTCACCGTCTCATCCTCACTTCCCGATACGATGAACTCTGAATCACTGGATATAGCCACAGATAATACATAATTAGTGTGACCACTCATGGTCTTACAGGTACCTGTCTTGACGTCCCATAGTCTCACCGTATTATCATGACTTCCCGATACGATGAACTCTGAATCACTGGATATAGCCACAGCATATACAGAATTAGTGTGACCACTCATGGTCTTACAGGTACCTGTCTTGACGTCCCATAGTCTCACCGTATTATCTCCACTTCCCGATACGATGAACTCTGAATCACTGGATATAGCCACAGCATATACAGAATTAGTGTGACCACTCATGGTCTTACAGGTACCTGTCTTGACGTCCCATAGTCTC
The DNA here is from genome assembly GCA_946699065.1 of Loxodes magnus. Taxonomy (NCBI): domain Eukaryota; phylum Ciliophora; class Karyorelictea; order Loxodida; family Loxodidae; genus Loxodes; species Loxodes magnus. Next base: position 17,003 of record CAMPDV010007042.1, read on the forward strand.
ACCGTATTATCATGACTTCCCGATACGATGAACTCTGAATCACTGGATATAGCCACAGCATATACTCAGTCTGTGTGACCACTCATGGTCTTACAGGTACCTGTCTTGACGTCCCATAGTCTCACCGTATTATCATAACTACCCGATACGATGAACTCTGAATCACTGGATATAGCCACAGCATATACTCAGTCTGTGTGACCACTCATGGTCTTACAGGTACCTGTCTTGACGTCCCATAGTCTCACCGTCTTATCTCCACTTCCCGATACGATGAACTCTGAATCACTGGATATAGCCACAGCATATACTCAGTCTGTGTGACCACTCATGGTCTTACAGGTACCTGTCTTGACGTCCCATAGTCTCACCGTATTATCATAACTACCCGATACGATGAACTCTGAATCACTGGATATAGCCACAGCATATACAGAATTAGTGTGACCACTCATGGTCTTACAGGTACCTGTCTTGACGTCCCATAGTCTCACCGTATTATCTCTACTTCCCGATACGATGAACTCTGAATCACTGGATATAGCCACAGCATATACAGAATTAGTGTGACCACTCATGGTCTTACAGGTACCTGTCTTGACGTCCCATAGTCTCACCGTATTATCATAACTACCCGATACGATGAACTCTGAATCACTGGATATAGCCACAGCATATACAGAATTAGTGTGACCACTCATGGTCTTACAGGTACCTGTCTTGACGTCCCATAGTCTCACCGTATTATCTCTACTTCCCGATACGATGAACTCTGAATCACTGGATATAGCCACAGCATATACTCAGTCTGTGTGACCACTCATGGTCTTACAGGTACCTGTCTTGACGTCCCATAGTCTCACCGTATTATCATAACTACCCGATACGATGAACTCTGAATCACTGGATATAGCCACAGCATATACAGAATTAGTGTGACCACTCATGGTCTTACAGGTACCTGTCTTGACGTCCCATAGTCTCACCGTATTATCTCTACTTCCCGATACGATGAACTCTGAATCACTGGATATAGCCACAGCATATACTCAGTCTGTGTGACCACTCATGGTCTTACAGGTACCTGTCTTGACGTCCCATAGTCTCACCGTATTATCATAACTACCCGATACGATGAACTCTGAATCACTGGATATAGCCACAGCATATACAGAATTAGTGTGACCACTCATGGTCTTACAGGTACCTGTCTTGACGTCCCATAGTCTCACCGTATTATCTCTACTTCCCGATACGATGAACTCTGAATCACTGGATATAGCCACAGCATATACAGAATTAGTGTGACCACTCATGGTCTTACAGGTACCTGTCTTGACGTCCCATAGTCTCACCGTATTATCATAACTACCCGATACGATGAACTCTGAATCACTGGATATAGCCACAGCATATACAGAATTAGTGTGACCACTCATGGTCTTACAGGTACCTGTCTTGACGTCCCATAGTCTCACCGTATTATCTCTACTTCCCGATACGATGAACTCTGAATCACTGGATATAGCCACAGCATATACTCAGTCTGTGTGACCACTCATGGTCTTACAGGTACCTGTCTTGACGTCCCATAGTCTCACCGTATTATCATAACTACCCGATACGATGAACTCTGAATCACTGGATATAGCCACAGCATATACTCAGTCTGTGTGACCACTCATGGTCTTACAGGTACCTGTCTTGACGTCCCATAGTCTCACCGTATTATCTCTACTTCCCGATACGATGAACTCTGAATCACTGGATATAGCCACAGCATATACTCAGTCTGTGTGACCACTCATGGTCTTACAGGTACCTGTCTTGACGTCCCATAGTCTCACCGTATTATCATAACTACCCGATACGATGAACTCTGAATCACTGGATATAGCCACAGCATATACAGAACTAGTGTGACCACTCATGGTCTTACAGGTACCTGTCTTGACGTCCCATAGTCTCACCGTATTATCTCTACTTCCCGATACGATGAACTCTGAATCACTGGATATAGCCACAGCATATACAGAATTAGTGTGACCACTCATGGTCTTACAGGTACCTGTCTTGACGTCCCATAGTTTCACCGTCTCATCCTCACTTCCCGATACGATGAACTCTGAATCACTGGATATAGCCACAGCATATACAGAACTAGTGTGACCACTCATGGTCTTACAGGTACCTGTCTTGACGTCCCATAGTCTCACCGTATTATCATAACTACCCGATACGATGAACTCTGAATCACTGGATATAGCCACAGCATATACAGAACTAGTGTGACCACTCATGGTCTTACAGGTACCTGTCTTGACGTCCCATAGTCTCACCGTATTATCTCTACTTCCCGATACGATGAACTCTGAATCACTGGATATAGCCACAGCATATACTCAGTCTGTGTGACCACTCATGGTCTTACAGGTACCTGTCTTGACGTCCCATAGTCTCACCGTCTAATCATAACTTCCCGATACGATGAACTCTGAATCACTGGATATCGCCACATCATATACTCAGTCTGTGTGACCACTCATGGTCTTACAGGTACCTGTCTTGACGTCCCATAGTCTCACCGTATTATCTCTACTTCCCGATACGATGAACTCTGAATCACTGGATATAGCCACAGCATATACTCAGTCTGTGTGACCACTCATGGTCTTACAGGTACCTGTCTTGACGTCCCATAGTCTCACCGTCTCATCCTCACTTCCCGATACGATGAACTCTGAATCACTGGATATAGCCACAGATAATACATAATTAGTGTGACCACTCATGGTCTTACAGGTACCTGTCTTGACGTCCCATAGTCTCACCGTATTATCATGACTTCCCGATACGATGAACTCTGAATCACTGGATATAGCCACAGCATATACAGAATTAGTGTGACCACTCATGGTCTTACAGGTACCTGTCTTGACGTCCCATAGTCTCACCGTATTATCATAACTACCCGATACGATGAACTCTGAATCACTGGATATAGCCACAGCATATACAGAATTAGTGTGACCACTCATGGTCTTACAGGTACCTGTCTTGACGTCCCATAGTCTCACCGTATTATCATGACTTCCCGATACGATGAACTCTGAATCACTGGATATAGCCACAGCATATACTCAGTCTGTGTGACCACTCATGGTCTTACAGGTACCTGTCTTGACGTCCCATAGTCTCACCGTATTATCATAACTACCCGATACGATGAACTCTGAATCACTGGATATAGCCACAGCATATACTCAGTCTGTGTGACCACTCATGGTCTTACAGGTACCTGTCTTGACGTCCCATAGTCTCACCGTCTTATCTCCACTTCCCGATACGATGAACTCTGAATCACTGGATATAGCCACAGCATATACTCAGTCTGTGTGACCACTCATGGTCTTACAGGTACCTGTCTTGACGTCCCATAGTCTCACCGTCTAATCATAACTTCCCGATACGATGAACTCTGAATCACTGGATATAGCCACAGCATATACTCAATCTGTGTGACCACTCATGGTCTTACAGGTACCTGTCTTGACGTCCCATAGTCTCACCGTATTATCTCTACTTCCCGATACGATGAACTCTGAATCACTGGATATAGCCACAGCATATACTCAGTCTATGTGACCACTCATGGTCTTGCAGGTACCTGTCTTGACGTCCCATAGTCTCACCGTCTTATCTCCACTTCCCGATACGATGAACTCTGAATCACTGGATATAGCCACAGCATATACTCAGTCTGTGTGACCACTCATGGTCTTACAGGTACCTGTCTTGACGTCCCATAGTCTCACCGTCTTATCTCTACTTCCCGATACGATGAACTCTGAATCACTGGATATAGCCACAGCATATACAGAATTAGTGTGACCACTCATGGTCTTACAGGTACCTGTCTTGACGTCCCATAGTCTCACCGTATTATCTCTACTTCCCGATACGATGAACTCTGAATCACTGGATATAGCCACAGCATATACAGAATTAGTGTGACCACTCATGGTCTTACAGGTACCTGTCTTGACGTCCCATAGTCTCACCGTATTATCTCTACTTCCCGATACGATGAACTCTGAATCACTGGATATAGCCACAGCATATACTCAGTCTGTGTGACCACTCATGGTCTTACAGGTACCTGTCTTGACGTCCCATAGTCTCACCGTATTATCATAACTACCCGATACGATGAACTCTGAATCACTGGATATAGCCACAGCATATACAGAATTAGTGTGACCACTCATGGTCTTACAGGTACCTGTCTTGACGTCCCATAGTCTCACCGTATTATCTCTACTTCCCGATACGATGAACTCTGAATCACTGGATATAGCCACAGCATATACTCAGTCTGTGTGACCACTCATGGTCTTACAGGTACCTGTCTTGACGTCCCATAGTCTCACCGTATTATCATAACTACCCGATACGATGAACTCTGAATCACTGGATATAGCCACAGCATATACAGAATTAGTGTGACCACTCATGGTCTTACAGGTACCTGTCTTGACGTCCCATAGTCTCACCGTATTATCATGACTTCCCGATACGATGAACTCTGAATCACTGGATATAGCCACAGCATATACTCAGTCTGTGTGACCACTCATGGTCTTACAGGTACCTGTCTTGACGTCCCATAGTCTCACCGTATTATCATAACTACCCGATACGATGAACTCTGAATCACTGGATATAGCCACAGCATATACAGAATTAGTGTGACCACTCATGGTCTTACAGGTACCTGTCTTGACGTCCCATAGTCTCACCGTATTATCTCTACTTCCCGATACGATGAACTCTGAATCACTGGATATAGCCACAGCATATACAGAATTAGTGTGACCACTCATGGTCTTACAGGTACCTGTCTTGACGTCCCATAGTCTCACCGTATTATCATAACTACCCGATACGATGAACTCTGAATCACTGGATATAGCCACAGCATATACAGAACTAGTGTGACCACTCATGGTCTTACAGGTACCTGTCTTGACGTCCCATAGTCTCACCGTATTATCTCTACTTCCCGATACGATGAACTCTGAATCACTGGATATAGCCACAGCATATACTCAGTCTGTGTGACCACTCATGGTCTTACAGGTACCTGTCTTGACGTCCCATAGTCTCACCGTATTATCATAACTACCCGATACGATGAACTCTGAATCACTGGATATAGCCACAGCATATACTCAGTCTGTGTGACCACTCATGGTCTTACAGGTACCTGTCTTGACGTCCCATAGTCTCACCGTATTATCTCTACTTCCCGATACGATGAACTCTGAATCACTGGATATAGCCACAGCATATACTCAGTCTGTGTGACCACTCATGGTCTTACAGGTACCTGTCTTGACGTCCCATAGTCTCACCGTATTATCTCTACTTCCCGATACGATGAACTCTGAATCACTGGATATAGCCACAGCATATACAGAACTAGTGTGACCACTCATGGTCTTACAGGTACCTGTCTTGACGTCCCATAGTCTCACCGTATTATCTCTACTTCCCGATACGATGAACTCTGAATCACTGGATATAGCCACAGCATATACAGAATTAGTGTGACCACTCATGGTCTTACAGGTACCTGTCTTGACGTCCCATAGTCTCACCGTATTATCATAACTACCCGATACGATGAACTCTGAATCACTGGATATAGCCACAGCATATACAGAATTAGTGTGACCACTCATGGTCTTACAGGTACCTGTCTTGACGTCCCATAGTCTCACCGTATTATCTCTACTTCCCGATACGATGAACTCTGAATCACTGGATATAGCCACAGCATATACAGAACTAGTGTGACCACTCATGGTCTTACAGGTACCTGTCTTGACGTCCCATAGTCTCACCGTATTATCTCTACTTCCCGATACGATGAACTCTGAATCACTGGATATAGCCACAGCATATACTCAGTCTGTGTGACCACTCATGGTCTTACAGGTACCTGTCTTGACGTCCCATAGTTTCACCGTCTCATCCTCACTTCCCGATACGATGAACTCTGAATCACTGGATATAGCCACAGCATATACAGAACTAGTGTGACCACTCATGGTCTTACAGGTACCTGTCTTGACGTCCCATAGTCTCACCGTATTATCATAACTACCCGATACGATGAACTCTGAATCACTGGATATAGCCACAGCATATACAGAACTAGTGTGACCACTCATGGTCTTACAGGTACCTGTCTTGACGTCCCATAGTCTCACCGTATTATCTCTACTTCCCGATACGATGAACTCTGAATCACTGGATATAGCCACAGCATATACTCAGTCTGTGTGACCACTCATGGTCTTACAGGTACCTGTCTTGACGTCCCATAGTCTCACCGTCTAATCATAACTTCCCGATACGATGAACTCTGAATCACTGGATATCGCCACATCATATACTCAGTCTGTGTGACCACTCATGGTCTTACAGGTACCTGTCTTGACGTCCCATAGTCTCACCGTATTATCTCTACTTCCCGATACGATGAACTCTGAATCACTGGATATAGCCACAGCATATACTCAGTCTGTGTGACCACTCATGGTCTTACAGGTACCTGTCTTGACGTCCCATAGTCTCACCGTCTCATCCTCACTTCCCGATACGATGAACTCTGAATCACTGGATATAGCCACAGATAATACATAATTAGTGTGACCACTCATGGTCTTACAGGTACCTGTCTTGACGTCCCATAGTCTCACCGTATTATCATGACTTCCCGATACGATGAACTCTGAATCACTGGATATAGCCACAGCATATACAGAATTAGTGTGACCACTCATGGTCTTACAGGTACCTGTCTTGACGTCCCATAGTCTCACCGTATTATCATAACTACCCGATACGATGAACTCTGAATCACTGGATATAGCCACAGCATATACAGAATTAGTGTGACCACTCATGGTCTTACAGGTACCTGTCTTGACGTCCCATAGTCTCACCGTATTATCATGACTTCCCGATACGATGAACTCTGAATCACTGGATATAGCCACAGCATATACTCAGTCTGTGTGACCACTCATGGTCTTACAGGTACCTGTCTTGACGTCCCATAGTCTCACCGTATTATCATAACTACCCGATACGATGAACTCTGAATCACTGGATATAGCCACAGCATATACTCAGTCTGTGTGACCACTCATGGTCTTACAGGTACCTGTCTTGACGTCCCATAGTCTCACCGTCTTATCTCCACTTCCCGATACGATGAACTCTGAATCACTGGATATAGCCACAGCATATACTCAGTCTGTGTGACCACTCATGGTCTTACAGGTACCTGTCTTGACGTCCCATAGTCTCACCGTCTAATCATAACTTCCCGATACGATGAACTCTGAATCACTGGATATAGCCACAGCATATACTCAATCTGTGTGACCACTCATGGTCTTACAGGTACCTGTCTTGACGTCCCATAGTCTCACCGTATTATCTCTACTTCCCGATACGATGAACTCTGAATCACTGGATATAGCCACAGCATAT
>CAMPDV010007043.1:0-23190 GCA_946699065.1 Loxodes magnus
TATATCCAGTGATTCAGAGTTCATCGTATCGGGAAGTCATGATAAGACGGTGAGACTATGGGACGTCAAGACAGGTACCTGTAAGACCATGAGTGGTCACACTAGTGTTGTAAATGCTGTTGCTATATCCAGTGATTCAGAGTTCATCGTATCGGGAAGTGGAGATTAGACGGTGAGACTATGGGACGTCAAGACAGGTACCTGTAAGACCATGAGTGGTCACACTAGTTATGTAAATGCTGTGGCTATATCCAGTGATTCAGAGTTCATCGTATCGGGAAGTTTAGATAAGACGGTGAGACTATGGGACGTCAAGACATGTACCTGTAAGACCATGAGTGGTCACACTAGTTATGTAAATGCTGTGGCTATATCCAGTGATTCAGAGTTCATCGTATCGGGAAGTGGAGATTATACGGTGAGACTATGGGACGTCAAGACAGGTACCTGTAAGACCATGAGTGGTCACACTAGTTATGTATGATCTGTGGCTATATCCAGTGATTCAGAGTTCATCGTATCGGGAAGTCATGATAAGACGGTGAGACTATGGGACGTCAAGACAGGTACCTGTAAGACCATGAGTGGTCACACTAGTTATGTAAATGCTGTTGCTATATCCAGTGATTCAGAGTTCATCGTATCGGGAAGTGATGATTAGACGGTGAGACTATGGGACGTCAAGACAGGTACCTGTAAGACCATGAGTGGTCACACTAGTTATGTATGATCTGTTGCTATATCCAGTGATTCAGAGTTCATCGTATCGGGAAGTTATGATTAGACGGTGAGACTATGGGACGTCAAGACATGTACCTGTAAGACCATGAGTGGTCACACTAGTTATGTATTATCTGTGGCTATATCCAGTGATTCAGAGTTCATCGTATCGGGAAGTGGAGATTATACGGTGAGACTATGGGACGTCAAGACAGGTACCTGTAAGACCATGAGTGGTCACACTAGTTATGTATGATCTGTGGCTATATCCAGTGATTCAGAGTTCATCGTATCGGGAAGTGGAGATTATACGGTGAGACTATGGGACGTCAAGACAGGTACCTGTAAGACCATGAGTGGTCACACTAGTGTTGTAAATGCTGTTGCTATATCCAGTGATTCAGAGTTCATCGTATCGGGAAGTTTAGATAAGACGGTGAGACTATGGGACGTCAAGACAGGTACCTGTAAGACCATGAGTGGTCACACTAGTTATGTATTATCTGTGGCTATATCCAGTGATTCAGAGTTCATCGTATCGGGAAGTCATGATAAGACGGTGAGACTATGGGACGTCAAGACAGGTACCTGTAAGACCATGAGTGGTCACACTAGTTATGTAAATGCTGTTGCTATATCCAGTGATTCAGAGTTCATCGTATCGGGAAGTTATGATTAGACGGTGAGACTATGGGACGTCAAGACAGGTACCTGTAAGACCATGAGTGGTCACACTAGTTCTGTATTATCTGTGGCTATATCCAGTGATTCAGAGTTCATCGTATCGGGAAGTGATGATTAGACGGTGAGACTATGGGACGTCAAGACATGTACCTGTAAGACCATGAGTGGTCACACTAGTTATGTAAATGCTGTGGCTATATCCAGTGATTCAGAGTTCATCGTATCGGGAAGTTGAGATAAGACGGTGAGACTATGGGACGTCAAGACATGTACCTGTAAGACCATGAGTGGTCACACTAGTTATGTAAATGCTGTGGCTATATCCAGTGATTCAGAGTTCATCGTATCGGGAAGTGGAGATTATACGGTGAGACTATGGGACGTCAAGACAGGTACCTGTAAGACCATGAGTGGTCACACTAGTTCTGTATTATCTGTGGCTATATCCAGTGATTCAGAGTTCATCGTATCGGGAAGTGATGATTAGACGGTGAGACTATGGGGCGTCAAGACATGTACCTGTAAGACCATGAGTGGTCACACTAGTTATGTAAATGCTGTGGCTATATCCAGTGATTCAGAGTTCATCGTATCGGGAAGTGGAGATTAGACGGTGAGACTATGGACGTCAAGACAGGTACCTGTAAGACCATGAGTGGTCACACTAGTTATGTAAATGCTGTGGCTATATCCAGTGATTCAGAGTTCATCGTATCGGGAAGTTTAGATTATAGCGTGAGACTATGGGACGTCAAGACAGGTACCTGTAAGACCATGAGTGGTCACACTAGTTCTGTATTATCTGTGGCTATATCCAGTGATTCAGAGTTCATCGTATCGGGAAGTGGAGATTATACGGTGAGACTATGGGACGTCAAGACAGGTATCTGTAAGACCATGAGTGGTCACACTAGTTATGTAAATGCTGTTGCTATATCCAGTGATTCAGAGTTCATCGTATCGGGAAGTCATGATTAGACGGTGAGACTATGGGACGTCAAGACAGGTACCTGTAAGACCATGAGTGGTCACACTAGTTATGTAAATGCTGTGGCTATATCCAGTGATTCAGAGTTCATCGTATCGGGAAGTGGAGATTATACGGTGAGACTATGGGACGTCAAGACAGGTATCTGTAAGACCATGAGTGGTCACACTAGTTATGTAAATGCTGTTGCTATATCCAGTGATTCAGAGTTCATCGTATCGGGAAGTGGAGATTAGACGGTGAGACTATGGGACGTCAAGACAGGTACCTGTAAGACCATGAGTGGTCACACTAGTTATGTAAATGCTGTGGCTATATCCAGTGATTCAGAGTTCATCGTATCGGGAAGTTTAGATAAGACGGTGAGACTATGGGACGTCAAGACAGGTACCTGTAAGACCATGAGTGGTCACACTAGTTATGTAAATGCTGTGGCTATATCCAGTGATTCAGAGTTCATCGTATCGGGAAGTTTAGATTATAGCGTGAGACTATGGGACGTCAAGACAGGTACCTGTAAGACCATGAGTGGTCACACTAGTTATGTATGATCTGTGGCTATATCCAGTGATTCAGAGTTCATCGTATCGGGAAGTTATGATTAGACGGTGAGACTATGGGACGTCAAGACAGGTATCTGTAAGACCATGAGTGGTCACACTAGTTCTGTATTATCTGTGGCTATATCCAGTGATTCAGAGTTCATCGTATCGGGAAGTTATGATTAGACGGTGAGACTATGGGACGTCAAGACAGGTACCTGTAAGACCATGAGTGGTCACACTAGTTATGTAAATGCTGTTGCTATATCCAGTGATTCAGAGTTCATCGTATCGGGAAGTTTAGATTATAGCGTGAGACTATGGGACGTCAAGACAGGTACCTGTAAGACCATGAGTGGTCACACTAGTTCTGTATTATCTGTGGCTATATCCAGTGATTCAGAGTTCATCGTATCGGGAAGTGGAGATTATACGGTGAGACTATGGGACGTCAAGACAGGTACCTGTAAGACCATGAGTGGTCACACTAGTTATGTATGATCTGTGGCTATATCCAGTGATTCAGAGTTCATCGTATCGGGAAGTGGAGATTAGACGGTGAGACTATGGGACGTCAAGACAGGTACCTGTAAGACCATGAGTGGTCACACTAGTTATGTAAATGCTGTGGCTATATCCAGTGATTCAGAGTTCATCGTATCGGGAAGTTTAGATAAGACGGTGAGACTATGGGACGTCAAGACATGTACCTGTAAGACCATGAGTGGTCACACTAGTTATGTAAATGCTGTGGCTATATCCAGTGATTCAGAGTTCATCGTATCGGGAAGTGGAGATTATACGGTGAGACTATGGGACGTCAAGACAGGTACCTGTAAGACCATGAGTGGTCACACTAGTTATGTATGATCTGTGGCTATATCCAGTGATTCAGAGTTCATCGTATCGGGAAGTCATGATAAGACGGTGAGACTATGGGACGTCAAGACAGGTACCTGTAAGACCATGAGTGGTCACACTAGTTATGTAAATGCTGTTGCTATATCCAGTGATTCAGAGTTCATCGTATCGGGAAGTGGAGATTATACGGTGAGACTATGGGACGTCAAGACAGGTACCTGTAAGACCATGAGTGGTCACACTAGTGTTGTAAATGCTGTGGCTATATCCAGTGATTCAGAGTTCATCGTATCGGGAAGTTATGATTAGACGGTGAGACTATGGGACGTCAAGACAGGTACCTGTAAGACCATGAGTGGTCACACTAGTTATGTATGATCTGTGGCTATATCCAGTGATTCAGAGTTCATCGTATCGGGAAGTCATGATAAGACGGTGAGACTATGGGACGTCAAGACAGGTACCTGTAAGACCATGAGTGGTCACACTAGTTATGTAAATGCTGTTGCTATATCCAGTGATTCAGAGTTCATCGTATCGGGAAGTTATGATTAGACGGTGAGACTATGGGACGTCAAGACAGGTACCTGTAAGACCATGAGTGGTCACACTAGTTCTGTATTATCTGTGGCTATATCCAGTGATTCAGAGTTCATCGTATCGGGAAGTGATGATTAGACGGTGAGACTATGGGACGTCAAGACATGTACCTGTAAGACCATGAGTGGTCACACTAGTTATGTAAATGCTGTGGCTATATCCAGTGATTCAGAGTTCATCGTATCGGGAAGTTGAGATAAGACGGTGAGACTATGGGACGTCAAGACAGGTACCTGTAAGACCATGAGTGGTCACACAGATTATGTATTATCTGTGGATATATCCAGTGATTCAGAGTTCATCGTATCGGGAAGTCATGATTAGACGGTGAGACTATGGGACGTCAAGACAGGTACCTGTAAGACCATGAGTGGTCACACTAGTTATGTAAATGCTGTGGCTATATCCAGTGATTCAGAGTTCATCGTATCGGGAAGTTGAGATAAGACGGTGAGACTATGGGACGTCAAGACATGTACCTGTAAGACCATGAGTGGTCACACTAGTTATGTAAATGCTGTGGCTATATCCAGTGATTCAGAGTTCATCGTATCGGGAAGTGGAGATTATACGGTGAGACTATGGGACGTCAAGACAGGTACCTGTAAGACCATGAGTGGTCACACTAGTTATGTATGATCTGTGGCTATATCCAGTGATTCAGAGTTCATCGTATCGGGAAGTCATGATTAGACGGTGAGACTATGGGACGTCAAGACAGGTACCTGTAAGACCATGAGTGGTCACACTAGTTATGTAAATGCTGTTGCTATATCCAGTGATTCAGAGTTCATCGTATCGGGAAGTGGAGATTATACGGTGAGACTATGGGACGTCAAGACAGGTACCTGTAAGACCATGAGTGGTCACACTAGTGTTGTAAATGCTGTTGCTATATCCAGTGATTCAGAGTTCATCGTATCGGGAAGTTATGATTAGACGGTGAGACTATGGGATGTCAAGACAGGTACCTGTAAGACCATGAGTGGTCACACTAGTTCTGTATTATCTGTGGCTATATCCAGTGATTCAGAGTTCATCGTATCGGGAAGTGATGATTAGACGGTGAGACTATGGGACGTCAAGACATGTACCTGTAAGACCATGAGTGGTCACACTAGTTATGTAAATGCTGTGGCTATATCCAGTGATTCAGAGTTCATCGTATCGGGAAGTTATGATTAGACGGTGAGACTATGGGACGTCAAGACAGGTACCTGTAAGACCATGAGTGGTCACACAGATTATGTATTATCTGTGGATATATCCAGTGATTCAGAGTTCATCGTATCGGGAAGTTATGATTAGACGGTGAGACTATGGGACGTCAAGACAGGTACCTGTAAGACCATGAGTGGTCACACTTATTCTGTATATGCTGTGGTTATATCCAGTGATTCAGAGTTCATCGTATCGGGAAGTGATGATTAGACGGTGAGACTATGGGACGTCAAGACAGGTACCTGTAAGACCATGAGTGGTCACACTAGTTCTGTATTATCTGTGGTTATATCCAGTGATTCAGAGTTCATCGTATCGGGAAGTGATGATTAGACGGTGAGACTATGGGACGTCAAGACAGGTATCTGTAAGACCATGAGTGGTCACACTAGTTATGTATGATCTGTGGCTATATCCAGTGATTCAGAGTTCATCGTATCGGGAAGTGGAGATTATACGGTGAGACTATGGGACGTCAAGACAGGTACCTGTAAGACCATGAGTGGTCACACTAGTTATGTAAATGCTGTGGCTATATCCAGTGATTCAGAGTTCATCGTATCGGGAAGTTTAGATAAGACGGTGAGACTATGGGACGTCAAGACAGGTACCTGTAAGACCATGAGTGGTCACACTAGTTCTGTATTATCTGTGGCTATATCCAGTGATTCAGAGTTCATCGTATCGGGAAGTGGAGATTATACGGTGAGACTATGGGACGTCAAGACAGGTACCTGTAAGACCATGAGTGGTCACACTTATTCTGTATATGCTGTGGCTATATCCAGTGATTCAGAGTTCATCGTATCGGGAAGTCATGATTATAGCGTGAGACTATGGGACGTCAAGACAGGTACCTGTAAGACCATGAGTGGTCACACTAGTTCTGTATTATCTGTGGCTATATCCAGTGATTCAGAGTTCATCGTATCGGGAAGTTATGATTAGACGGTGAGACTATGGGACGTCAAGACAGGTATCTGTAAGACCATGAGTGGTCACACTAGTTATGTATTATCTGTGGCTATATCCAGTGATTCAGAGTTCATCGTATCGGGAAGTGGAGATTATACGGTGAGACTATGGGACGTCAAGACAGGTACCTGTAAGACCATGAGTGGTCACACTAGTTATGTAAATGCTGTGGCTATATCCAGTGATTCAGAGTTCATCGTATCGGGAAGTTTAGATAAGACGGTGAGACTATGGGACGTCAAGACATGTACCTGTAAGACCATGAGTGGTCACACTAGTTCTGTATTATTTGTGGCTATATCCAGTGATTCAGAGTTCATCGTATCGGGAAGTGATGATTAGACGGTGAGACTATGGGACGTCAAGACATGTACCTGTAAGACCATGAGTGGTCACACTAGTTATGTAAATGCTGTTGCTATATCCAGTGATTCAGAGTTCATCGTATCGGGAAGTTTAGATAAGACGGTGAGACTATGGGACGTCAAGACAGGTACCTGTAAGACCATGAGTGGTCACACTAGTTCTGTATTATCTGTGGCTATATCCAGTGATTCAGAGTTCATCGTATCGGGAAGTTTAGATAAGACGGTGAGACTATGGGACGTCAAGACATGTACCTGTAAGACCATGAGTGGTCACACTAGTTATGTAAATGCTGTTGCTATATCCAGTGATTCAGAGTTCATCGTATCGGGAAGTTATGATTAGACGGTGAGACTATGGGACGTCAAGACAGGTACCTGTAAGACCATGAGTGGTCACACTAGTTATGTATGATCTGTGGCTATATCCAGTGATTCAGAGTTCATCGTATCGGGAAGTGATGATTAGACGGTGAGACTATGGGACGTCAAGACAGGTACCTGTAAGACCATGAGTGGTCACACTAGTTATGTAAATGCTGTTGCTATATCCAGTGATTCAGAGTTCATCGTATCGGGAAGTTATGATTAGACGGTGAGACTATGGGACGTCAAGACAGGTACCTGTAAGACCATGAGTGGTCACACTAGTTCTGTATTATCTGTGGCTATATCCAGTGATTCAGAGTTCATCGTATCGGGAAGTGATGATTAGACGGTGAGACTATGGGACGTCAAGACAGGTACCTGTAAGACCATGAGTGGTCACACTAGTTCTGTATTATCTGTGGCTATATCCAGTGATTCAGAGTTCATCGTATCGGGAAGTGGAGATTAGACGGTGAGACTATGGGACGTCAAGACAGGTACCTGTAAGACCATGAGTGGTCACACTAGTTATGTAAATGCTGTGGCTATATCCAGTGATTCAGAGTTCATCGTATCGGGAAGTTTAGATAAGACGGTGAGACTATGGGACGTCAAGACATGTACCTGTAAGACCATGAGTGGTCACACTAGTTCTGTATTATTTGTGGCTATATCCAGTGATTCAGAGTTCATCGTATCGGGAAGTGATGATTAGACGGTGAGACTATGGGACGTCAAGACATGTACCTGTAAGACCATGAGTGGTCACACTTATTCTGTATATGCTGTGGCTATATCCAGTGATTCAGAGTTCATCGTATCGGGAAGTCATGATTATAGCGTGAGACTATGGGACGTCAAGACAGGTACCTGTAAGACCATGAGTGGTCACACTAGTTATGTAAATGCTGTTGCTATATCCAGTGATTCAGAGTTCATCGTATCGGGAAGTTATGATTAGACGGTGAGACTATGGGACGTCAAGACAGGTATCTGTAAGACCATGAGTGGTCACACTAGTTATGTATTATCTGTGGCTATATCCAGTGATTCAGAGTTCATCGTATCGGGAAGTGGAGATTATACGGTGAGACTATGGGACGTCAAGACAGGTACCTGTAAGACCATGAGTGGTCACACTAGTTATGTAAATGCTGTGGCTATATCCAGTGATTCAGAGTTCATCGTATCGGGAAGTTTAGATAAGACGGTGAGACTATGGGACGTCAAGACATGTACCTGTAAGACCATGAGTGGTCACACTAGTTCTGTATTATTTGTGGCTATATCCAGTGATTCAGAGTTCATCGTATCGGGAAGTGATGATTAGACGGTGAGACTATGGGACGTCAAGACATGTACCTGTAAGACCATGAGTGGTCACACTAGTTATGTAAATGCTGTTGCTATATCCAGTGATTCAGAGTTCATCGTATCGGGAAGTTTAGATAAGACGGTGAGACTATGGGACGTCAAGACAGGTACCTGTAAGACCATGAGTGGTCACACTAGTTCTGTATTATCTGTGGCTATATCCAGTGATTCAGAGTTCATCGTATCGGGAAGTTTAGATAAGACGGTGAGACTATGGGACGTCAAGACATGTACCTGTAAGACCATGAGTGGTCACACTAGTTATGTAAATGCTGTTGCTATATCCAGTGATTCAGAGTTCATCGTATCGGGAAGTTATGATTAGACGGTGAGACTATGGGACGTCAAGACAGGTACCTGTAAGACCATGAGTGGTCACACTAGTTATGTATGATCTGTGGCTATATCCAGTGATTCAGAGTTCATCGTATCGGGAAGTGATGATTAGACGGTGAGACTATGGGACGTCAAGACAGGTACCTGTAAGACCATGAGTGGTCACACTAGTTATGTAAATGCTGTTGCTATATCCAGTGATTCAGAGTTCATCGTATCGGGAAGTTATGATTAGACGGTGAGACTATGGGACGTCAAGACAGGTACCTGTAAGACCATGAGTGGTCACACTAGTTCTGTATTATCTGTGGCTATATCCAGTGATTCAGAGTTCATCGTATCGGGAAGTGATGATTAGACGGTGAGACTATGGGACGTCAAGACAGGTACCTGTAAGACCATGAGTGGTCACACTAGTTCTGTATTATCTGTGGCTATATCCAGTGATTCAGAGTTCATCGTATCGGGAAGTGGAGATTAGACGGTGAGACTATGGGACGTCAAGACAGGTACCTGTAAGACCATGAGTGGTCACACTAGTTATGTAAATGCTGTGGCTATATCCAGTGATTCAGAGTTCATCGTATCGGGAAGTTTAGATAAGACGGTGAGACTATGGGACGTCAAGACATGTACCTGTAAGACCATGAGTGGTCACACTAGTTATGTAAATGCTGTTGCTATATCCAGTGATTCAGAGTTCATCGTATCGGGAAGTTTAGATAAGACGGTGAGACTATGGGACGTCAAGACAGGTACCTGTAAGACCATGAGTGGTCACACTAGATATGTAAGATTTGTGGCTATATCCAGTGATTCAGAGTTCATCGTATCGGGAAGTGATGATTAGACGGTGAGACTATGGGACGTCAAGACAGGTACCTGTAAGACCATGAGTGGTCACACTAGTTATGTATGATCTGTGGCTATATCCAGTGATTCAGAGTTCATCGTATCGGGAAGTCATGATAAGACGGTGAGACTATGGGACGTCAAGACAGGTACCTGTAAGACCATGAGTGGTCACACTAGTTATGTAAATGCTGTTGCTATATCCAGTGATTCAGAGTTCATCGTATCGGGAAGTTTAGATAAGACGGTGAGACTATGGGACGTCAAGACATGTACCTGTAAGACCATGAGTGGTCACACTAGTTCTGTATTATCTGTGGCTATATCCAGTGATTCAGAGTTCATCGTATCGGGAAGTCATGATAAGGCAGTGAGACTATGGGACGTCAAGACAGGTACCTGTAAGACCATGAGTGGTCACACTAGTTATGTAAATGCTGTGGCTATATCCAGTGATTCAGAGTTCATCGTATCGGGAAGTTTAGATTATACGGTGAGACTATGGGACGTCAAGACAGGTACCTGTAAGACCATGAGTGGTCACACAGATTATGTATTATCTGTGGATATATCCAGTGATTCAGAGTTCATCGTATCGGGAAGTTTAGATTATAGCGTGAGACTATGGGACGTCAAGACAGGTACCTGTAAGACCATGAGTGGTCACACAGATTATGTATTATCTGTGGATATATCCAGTGATTCAGAGTTCATCGTATCGGGAAGTGATGATTAGACGGTGAGACTATGGGACGTCAAGACAGGTACCTGTAAGACCATGAGTGGTCACACTAGTTATGTATGATCTGTGGCTATATCCAGTGATTCAGAGTTCATCGTATCGGGAAGTCATGATAAGACGGTGAGACTATGGGACGTCAAGACATGTACCTGTAAGACCATGAGTGGTCACACTAGTTATGTAAATGCTGTTGCTATATCCAGTGATTCAGAGTTCATCGTATCGGGAAGTTTAGATTATAGCGTGAGACTATGGGACGTCAAGACAGGTACCTGTAAGACCATGAGTGGTCACACTAGTTCTGTATTATCTGTGGCTATATCCAGTGATTCAGAGTTCATCGTATCGGGAAGTTATGATTAGACGGTGAGACTATGGGACGTCAAGACAGGTATCTGTAAGACCATGAGTGGTCACACTAGTTATGTATTATCTGTGGCTATATCCAGTGATTCAGAGTTCATCGTATCGGGAAGTGGAGATTATACGGTGAGACTATGGGACGTCAAGACAGGTACCTGTAAGACCATGAGTGGTCACACTAGTTATGTAAATGCTGTGGCTATATCCAGTGATTCAGAGTTCATCGTATCGGGAAGTTTAGATAATACGGTGAGACTATGGGACGTCAAGACATGTACCTGTAAGACCATGAGTGGTCACACTAGTTATGTAAATGCTGTTGCTATATCCAGTGATTCAGAGTTCATCGTATCGGGAAGTTTAGATTATACGGTGAGACTATGGGACGTCAAGACAGGTACCTGTAAGACCATGAGTGGTCACACTAGTTATGTAAATGCTGTTGCTATATCCAGTGATTCAGAGTTCATCGTATCGGGAAGTCATGATAAGACGGTGAGACTATGGGACGTCAAGACAGGTACCTGTAAGACCATGAGTGGTCACACTAGTTATGTAAATGCTGTTGCTATATCCAGTGATTCAGAGTTCATCGTATCGGGAAGTTATGATTAGACGGTGAGACTATGGGACGTCAAGACAGGTACCTGTAAGACCATGAGTGGTCACACTAGTTATGTAAATGCTGTGGCTATATCCAGTGATTCAGAGTTCATCGTATCGGGAAGTTATGATTAGACGGTGAGACTATGGGACGTCAAGACAGGTACCTGTAAGACCATGAGTGGTCACACTAGTTATGTAAATGCTGTGGCTATATCCAGTGATTCAGAGTTCATCGTATCGGGAAGTGGAGATTATACGGTGAGACTATGGGACGTCAAGACAGGTACCTGTAAGACCATGAGTGGTCACACTAGTTCTGTATTATCTGTGGCTATATCCAGTGATTCAGAGTTTCATCGTATCGGGAAGTGATGATTAGACGGTGAGACTATGGGACGTCAAGACAGGTACCTGTAAGACCATGAGTGGTCACACTAGTTATGTAAATGCTGTGGCTATATCCAGTGATTCAGAGTTCATCGTATCGGGAAGTGGAGATTATACGGTGAGACTATGGGACGTCAAGACAGGTACCTGTAAGACCATGAGTGGTCACACTAGTTATGTATGATCTGTGGCTATATCCAGTGATTCAGAGTTCATCGTATCGGGAAGTCATGATTAGACGGTGAGACTATGGGACGTCAAGACAGGTACCTGTAAGACCATGAGTGGTCACACTAGTTATGTAAATGCTGTGGCTATATCCAGTGATTCAGAGTTCATCGTATCGGGAAGTTATGATTAGACGGTGAGACTATGGGACGTCAAGACAGGTACCTGTAAGACCATGAGTGGTCACACTAGTTATGTATGATCTGTGGCTATATCCAGTGATTCAGAGTTCATCGTATCGGGAAGTTATGATTAGACGGTGAGACTATGGGACGTCAAGACAGGTACCTGTAAGACCATGAGTGGTCACACTAGTTATGTAAATGCTGTTGCTATATTCAGTGATTCAGAGTTCATCGTATCGGGAAGTGGAGATTATACGGTGAGACTATGGGACGTCAAGACAGGTACCTGTAAGACCATGAGTGGTCACACTAGTTCTGTATTATCTGTGGCTATATCCAGTGATTCAGAGTTCATCGTATCGGGAAGTCATGATAAGACGGTGAGACTATGGGACGTCAAGACAGGTACCTGTAAGACCATGAGTGGTCACACTAGTTATGTAAATGCTGTGGCTATATCCAGTGATTCAGAGTTCATCGTATCGGGAAGTGATGATTAGACGGTGAGACTATGGGACGTCAAGACAGGTACCTGTAAGACCATGAGTGGTCACACTAGTTATGTATGATCTGTGGCTATATCCAGTGATTCAGAGTTCATCGTATCGGGAAGTGGAGATTATACGGTGAGACTATGGGACGTCAAGACAGGTACCTGTAAGACCATGAGTGGTCACACTAGTTATGTAAATGCTGTTGCTATATTCAGTGATTCAGAGTTCATCGTATCGGGAAGTGGAGATTATACGGTGAGACTATGGGACGTCAAGACAGGTACCTGTAAGACCATGAGTGGTCACACTAGTTCTGTATTATCTGTGGCTATATCCAGTGATTCAGAGTTCATCGTATCGGGAAGTAGAGATAAGACGGTGAGACTATGGGACGTCAAGACAGGTACCTGTAAGACCATGAGTGGTCACACTAGTTATGTATGATCTGTGGCTATATCCAGTGATTCAGAGTTCATCGTATCGGGAAGTGATGATTAGACGGTGAGACTATGGGACGTCAAGACAGGTACCTGTAAGACCATGAGTGGTCACACTAGTTATGTAAATGCTGTTGCTATATTCAGTGATTCAGAGTTCATCGTATCGGGAAGTGGAGATTATACGGTGAGACTATGGGACGTCAAGACAGGTACCTGTAAGACCATGAGTGGTCACACTAGTTCTGTATTATCTGTGGCTATATCCAGTGATTCAGAGTTCATCGTATCGGGAAGTTATGATTAGACGGTGAGACTATGGGACGTCAAGACAGGTATCTGTAAGACCATGAGTGGTCACACTAGTTATGTATTATCTGTGGCTATATCCAGTGATTCAGAGTTCATCGTATCGGGAAGTGATGATTAGACGGTGAGACTATGGGACGTCAAGACAGGTACCTGTAAGACCATGAGTGGTCACACTAGTTATGTATGATCTGTGGCTATATCCAGTGATTCAGAGTTCATCGTATCGGGAAGTCATGATAAGACGGTGAGACTATGGGACGTCAAGACAGGTACCTGTAAGACCATGAGTGGTCACACTTATTCTGTATATGCTGTGGCTATATCCAGTGATTCAGAGTTCATCGTATCGGGAAGTGATGATTAGACGGTGAGACTATGGGACGTCAAGACAGGTACCTGTAAGACCATGAGTGGTCACACTAGTTATGTAAATGCTGTGGCTATATCCAGTGATTCAGAGTTCATCGTATCGGGAAGTTATGATTAGACGGTGAGACTATGGGACGTCAAGACAGGTACCTGTAAGACCATGAGTGGTCACACTAGTTATGTAAATGCTGTTGCTATATTCAGTGATTCAGAGTTCATCGTATCGGGAAGTCATGATAAGACGGTGAGACTATGGGACGTCAAGACAGGTACCTGTAAGACCATGAGTGGTCACACTAGTTATGTAAATGCTGTTGCTATATCCAGTGATTCAGAGTTCATCGTATCGGGAAGTCATGATAAGACGGTGAGACTATGGGACGTCAAGACAGGTACCTGTAAGACCATGAGTGGTCACACTAGTTATGTAAATGCTGTGGCTATATCCAGTGATTCAGAGTTCATCGTATCGGGAAGTTATGATTAGACGGTGAGACTATGGGACGTCAAGACAGGTACCTGTAAGACCATGAGTGGTCACACTAGTTCTGTATTATCTGTGGCTATATCCAGTGATTCAGAGTTCATCGTATCGGGAAGTTTAGATAAGACGGTGAGACTATGGGGACGTCAAGACAGGTACCTGTAAGACCATGAGTGGTCACACTAGTTATGTAAATGCTGTGGCTATATCCAGTGATTCAGAGTTCATCGTATCGGGAAGTGATGATTAGACGGTGAGACTATGGGACGTCAAGACAGGTACCTGTAAGACCATGAGTGGTCACACTAGTTATGTAAATGCTGTGGCTATATCCAGTGATTCAGAGTTCATCGTATCGGTAAGTTTAGATAAGACGGTGAGACTATGGGACGTCAAGACAGGTACCTGTAAGACCATGAGTGGTCACACTAGTTCTGTATTATCTGTGGCTATATCCAGTGATTCAGAGTTCATCGTATCGGGAAGTTATGATTAGACGGTGAGACTATGGGACGTCAAGACAGGTACCTGTAAGACCATGAGTGGTCACACTAGTTATGTAAATGCTGTTGCTATATCCAGTGATTCAGAGTTCATCGTATCGGGAAGTGGAGATTATACGGTGAGACTATGGGACGTCAAGACAGGTACCTGTAAGACCATGAGTGGTCACACTAGTTATGTAAATGCTGTGGCTATATCCAGTGATTCAGAGTTCATCGTATCGGGAAGTTATGATAAGACGGTGAGACTATGGGACGTCAAGACAGGTACCTGTAAGACCATGAGTGGTCACACTTATTCTGTATATGCTGTGGCTATATCCAGTGATTCAGAGTTCATCGTATCGGGAAGTGATGATTAGACGGTGAGACTATGGGACGTCAAGACAGGTACCTGTAAGACCATGAGTGGTCACACTAGTTATGTAAATGCTGTGGCTATATCCAGTGATTCAGAGTTCATCGTATCGGGAAGTGATGATTAGACGGTGAGACTATGGGACGTCAAGACAGGTACCTGTAAGACCATGAGTGGTCACACTAGTTATGTAAATGCTGTGGCTATATCCAGTGATTCAGAGTTCATCGTATCGGGAAGTAATGATTATACGGTGAGACTATGGGGACGTCAAGACAGGTACCTGTAAGACCATGAGTGGTCACACTTATTCTGTATATGCTGTGGCTATATCCAGTGATTCAGAGTTCATCGTATCGGGAAGTTTAGATTAGACGGTGAGACTATGGGACGTCAAGACAGGTACCTGTAAGACCATGAGTGGTCACACTAGTTATGTAAATGCTGTGGCTATATCCAGTGATTCAGAGTTCATCGTATCGGGAAGTGATGATTAGACGGTGAGACTATGGGACGTCAAGACATGTACCTGTAAGACCATGAGTGGTCACACTAGTTCTGTATTATCTGTGGCTATATCCAGTGATTCAGAGTTCATCGTATCGGGAAGTCATGATAAGACGGTGAGACTATGGGACGTCAAGACAGGTACCTGTAAGACCATGAGTGGTCACACTAGTTATGTAAATGCTGTTGCTATATCCAGTGATTCAGAGTTCATCGTATCGGGAAGTAGAGATAAGGCGGTGAGACTATGGGACGTCAAGACAGGTACCTGTAAGACCATGAGTGGTCACACTAGTTATGTAAATGCTGTGGCTATATCCAGTGATTCAGAGTTCATCGTATCGGGAAGTTATGATTAGACGGTGAGACTATGGGACGTCAAGACAGGTACCTGTAAGACCATGAGTGGTCACACTAGTTATGTAAATGCTGTGGCTATATCCAGTGATTCAGAGTTCATCGTATCGGGAAGTTTAGATAAGACGGTGAGACTATGGGACGTCAAGACAGGTACCTGTAAGACCATGAGTGGTCACACTAGTTATGTAAATGCTGTGGCTATATCCAGTGATTCAGAGTTCATCGTATCGGGAAGTTATGATTAGACGGTGAGACTATGGGACGTCAAGACAGGTACCTGTAAGACCATGAGTGGTCACACTAGTTATGTAAATGCTGTGGCTATATCCAGTGATTCAGAGTTCATCGTATCGGGAAGTTATGATTAGACGGTGAGACTATGGGACGTCAAGACAGGTACCTGTAAGACCATGAGTGGTCACACTAGTTATGTAAATGCTGTTGCTATATCCAGTGATTCAGAGTTCATCGTATCGGGAAGTAGAGATAAGGCGGTGAGACTATGGGACGTCAAGACAGGTACCTGTAAGACCATGAGTGGTCACACTAGTTATGTAAATGCTGTGGCTATATCCAGTGATTCAGAGTTCATCGTATCGGGAAGTAGAGATAAGACGGTGAGACTATGGGACGTCAAGACAGGTACCTGTAAGACCATGAGTGGTCACACTAGTTATGTAAATGCTGTGGCTATATCCAGTGATTCAGAGTTCATCGTATCGGGAAGTTTAGATAAGACGGTGAGACTATGGGACGTCAAGACAGGTACCTGTAAGACCATGAGTGGTCACACTAGTTATGTAAATGCTGTGGCTATATCCAGTGATTCAGAGTTCATCGTATCGGGAAGTAGAGATAAGGCGGTGAGACTATGGGACGTCAAGACAGGTACCTGTAAGACCATGAGTGGTCACACTAGTTATGTATATGCTGTGGCTATATCCAGTGATTTAGAGTTCATCGTATCGGGAAGTTATGATTAGACGGTGAGGACTATGGGACGTCAAGACAGGTACCTGTAAGACCATGAGTGGTCACACTAGTTCTGTATTATCTGTGGCTATATCCAGTGATTCAGAGTTCATCGTATCGGGAAGTAGAGATAAGGCGGTGAGACTATGGGACGTCAAGACAGGTACCTGTAAGACCATGAGTGGTCACACTAGTTATGTATATGCTGTGGCTATATCCAGTGATTTAGAGTTCATCGTATCGGGAAGTTATGATTAGACGGTGAGACTATGGGACGTCAAGACAGGTACCTGTAAGACCATGAGTGGTCACACTAGTTATGTAAATGCTGTGGCTATATCCAGTGATTCAGAGTTCATCGTATCGGAAGTGGAGATTATACGGTGAGACTATGGGACGTCAAGACAGGTACCTGTAAGACCATGAGTGGTCACACTAGTTATGTAAATGCTGTGGCTATATCCAGTGATTCAGAGTTCATCGTATCGGGAAGTGATGATTAGACGGTGAGACTATGGGACGTCAAGACAGGTACCTGTAAGACCATGAGTGGTCACACTAGTTATGTATGATCTGTGGCTATATCCAGTGATTCAGAGTTCATCGTATCGGGAAGTGATGATTAGACGGTGAGACTATGGGACGTCAAGACAGGTACCTGTAAGACCATGAGTGGTCACACTAGTTATGTAAATGCTGTGGCTATATCCAGTGATTCAGAGTTCATCGTATCGGGAAGTTATGATTAGACGGTGAGACTATGGGACGTCAAGACAGGTACCTGTAAGACCATGAGTGGTCACACTAGTTCTGTATTATCTGTGGCTATATCCAGTGATTCAGAGTTCATCGTATCGGGAAGTAGAGATAAGGCGGTGAGACTATGGGACGTCAAGACAGGTACCTGTAAGACCATGAGTGGTCACACTAGTTATGTATTATCTGTGGCTATATCCAGTGATTCAGAGTTCATCGTATCGGGAAGTTTAGATTAGACGGTGAGACTATGGGACGTCAAGACAGGTACCTGTAAGACCATGAGTGGTCACACTAGTTATGTAAATGCTGTGGCTATATCCAGTGATTCAGAGTTCATCGTATCGGGAAGTTATGATTAGACGGTGAGACTATGGGACGTCAAGACAGGTACCTGTAAGACCATGAGTGGTCACACTAGTTATGTAAATGCTGTGGCTATATCCAGTGATTCAGAGTTCATCGTATCGGGAAGTTTAGATAAGACGGTGAGACTATGGGACGTCAAGACATGTACCTGTAAGACCATGAGTGGTCACACTAGTTATGTAAATGCTGTGGCTATATCCAGTGATTCAGAGTTCATCGTATCGGGAAGTAGAGATAAGGCGGTGAGACTATGGGACGTCAAGACAGGTACCTGTAAGACCATGAGTGGTCACACTAGTTATGTATATGCTGTGGCTATATCCAGTGATTTAGAGTTCATCGTATCGGGAAGTTATGATTAGACGGTGAGACTATGGGACGTCAAGACAGGTACCTGTAAGACCATGAGTGGTCACACTAGTTCTGTATTATCTGTGGCTATATCCAGTGATTCAGAGTTCATCGTATCGGGAAGTAGAGATAAGGCGGTGAGACTATGGGACGTCAAGACAGGTACCTGTAAGACCATGAGTGGTCACACTAGTTATGTATATGCTGTGGCTATATCCAGTGATTTAGAGTTCATCGTATCGGGAAGTGATGATTAGACGGTGAGACTATGGGACGTCAAGACAGGTACCTGTAAAGACCATGAGTGGTCACACTAGTTCTGTATTATCTGTGGCTATATCCAGTGATTCAGAGTTCATCGTATCGGGAAGTTTAGATAAGACGGTGAGACTATGGGACGTCAAGACATGTACCTGTAAGACCATGAGTGGTCACACTAGTTCTGTATTATCTGTGGCTATATCCAGTGATTCAGAGTTCATCGTATCGGGAAGTTATGATTAGACGGTGAGACTATGGGACGTCAAGACAGGTACCTGTAAGACCATGAGTGGTCACACTAGTTATGTAAATGCTGTTGCTATATCCAGTGATTCAGAGTTCATCGTATCGGGAAGTGATGATTAGACGGTGAGACTATGGGACGTCAAGACAGGTACCTGTAAGACCATGAGTGGTCACACTAGTTATGAAATGCTGTTGCTATATCCAGTGATTCAGAGTTCATCGTATCGGGAAGTTTAGATAAGACGGTGAGACTATGGGACGTCAAGACAGGTACCTGTAAGACCATGAGTGGTCACACTAGTTATGTATATGCTGTGGCTATATCCAGTGATTCAGAGTTCATCGTATCGGGAAGTGATGATTAGACGGTGAGACTATGGGACGTCAAGACAGGTACCTGTAAGACCATGAGTGGTCACACTAGTTATGTAAATGCTGTGGCTATATCCAGTGATTCAGAGTTCATCGTATCGGGAAGTTATGATTAGACGGTGAGACTATGGGACGTCAAGACAGGTACCTGTAAGACCATGAGTGGTCACACTAGTTATGTAAATGCTGTGGCTATATCCAGTGATTCAGAGTTCATCGTATCGGGAAGTGATTATTAGACGGTGAGACTATGGGACGTCAAGACAGGTACCTGTAAGACCATGAGTGGTCACACTAGTTCTGTATTATCTGTGGCTATATCCAGTGATTCAGAGTTCATCGTATCGGGAAGTGGAGATTATACGGTGAGACTATGGGACGTCAAGACAGGTACCTGTAAGACCATGAGTGGTCACACTAGTTATGTAAATGCTGTGGCTATATCCAGTGATTCAGAGTTCATCGTATCGGGAAGTTATGATTAGACGGTGAGACTATGGGACGTCAAGACAGGTACCTGTAAGACCATGAGTGGTCACACTAGTTCTGTATTATCTGTGGCTATATCCAGTGATTCAGAGTTCATCGTATCGGGAAGTGATGATTAGACGGTGAGACTATGGGACGTCAAGACAGGTACCTGTAAGACCATGAGTGGTCACACTAGTTCTGTATTATCTGTGGCTATATCCAGTGATTCAGAGTTCATCGTATCGGGAAGTTATGATTAGACGGTGAGACTATGGGACGTCAAGACAGGTACCTGTAAGACCATGAGTGGTCACACTAGTTATGTATGATCTGTGGCTATATCCAGTGATTCAGAGTTCATCGTATCGGGAAGTCATGATAAGACGGTGAGACTATGGGACGTCAAGACATGTACCTGTAAGACCATGAGTGGTCACACTAGTTCTGTATTATCTGTGGCTATATCCAGTGATTCAGAGTTCATCGTATCGGGAAGTAATGATTAGACGGTGAGACTATGGGACGTCAAGACAGGTACCTGTAAGACCATGAGTGGTCACACTAGTTCTGTATTATCTGTGGCTATATCCAGTGATTCAGAGTTCATCGTATCGGGAAGTTTAGATAAGACGGTGAGACTATGGGACGTCAAGACAGGTACCTGTAAGACCATGAGTGGTCACACTAGTTATGTAAATGCTGTGGCTATATCCAGTGATTCAGAGTTCATCGTATCGGGAAGTTTAGATAAGACGGTGAGACTATGGGACGTCAAGACAGGTACCTGTAAGACCATGAGTGGTCACACTAGTTATGTAAATGCTGTTGCTATATTCAGTGATTCAGAGTTCATCGTATCGGGAAGTTTAGATAAGACGGTGAGACTATGGGACGTCAAGACAGGTACCTGTAAGACCATGAGTGGTCACACTAGTTATGTAAATGCTGTGGCTATATCCAGTGATTCAGAGTTCATCGTATCGGGAAGTTTAGATAAGACGGTGAGACTATGGGACGTCAAGACAGGTACCTGTAAGACCATGAGTGGTCACACTAGTTATGTAAATGCTGTGGCTATATCCAGTGATTCAGAGTTCATCGTATCGGGAAGTTATGATTAGACGGTGAGACTATGGGACATCAAGACAGGTACCTGTAAGACCATGAGTGGTCACACTAGTTATGTAAATGCTGTGGCTATATCCAGTGATTCAGAGTTCATCGTATCGGGAAGTAATGATTAGACGGTGAGACTATGGGACGTCAAGACAGGTACCTGTAAGACCATGAGTGGTCACACTAGTTATGTATGATCTGTGGCTATATCCAGTGATTCAGAGTTCATCGTATCGGGAAGTTTAGATAAGACGGTGAGACTATGGGACGTCAAGACATGTACCTGTAAGACCATGAGTGGTCACACTAGTTATGTAAATGCTGTGGCTATATCCAGTGATTTAGAGTTCATCGTATCGGGAAGTTTAGATAAGACGGTGAGACTATGGGACGTCAAGACAGGTACCTGTAAGACCATGAGTGGTCACACTAGTTATGTAAATGCTGTTGCTATATCCAGTGATTCAGAGTTCATCGTATTGGGAAGTTTAGATTAGACGGTGAGACTATGGGACGTCAAGACAGGTACCTGTAAGACCATGAGTGGTCACACTAGTTATGTATATGCTGTGGCTATATCCAGTGATTTAGAGTTCATCGTATCGGGAAGTGGAGATTATACGGTGAGACTATGGGACGTCAAGACAGGTACCTGTAAGACCATGAGTGGTCACACTAGTTATGTAAATGCTGTTGCTATATCCAGTGATTCAGAGTTCATCGTATCGGGAAGTTTAGATAAGACGGTGAGACTATGGGACGTCAAGACAGGTACCTGTAAGACCATGAGTGGTCACACTAGTTCTGTATTATCTGTGGCTATATCCAGTGATTCAGAGTTCATCGTATCGGGAAGTTTAGATAAGACGATGAGACTATGGGACGTCAAGACAGGTACCTGTAAGACCATGAGTGGTCACACTAGTTATGTAAATGCTGTGGCTATATCCAGTGATTCAGAGTTCATCGTATCGGGAAGTCATGATAAGACGGTGAGACTATTGGACGTCAAGACATGTACCTGTAAGACCATGAGTGGTCACACTAGTTCTGTATTATCTGTGGCTATATCCAGTGATTCAGAGTTCATCGTATCGGGAAGTAATGATTAGACGGTGAGACTATGGGACGTCAAGACAGGTACCTGTAAGACCATGAGTGGTCACACTAGTTATGTAAATGCTGTTGCTTTATCCAGTGATTCAGAGTTCATCGTATCGGGAAGTTATGATTAGACGGTGAGACTATGGGACGTCAAGACAGGTACCTGTAAGACCATGAGTGGTCACACTAGTTATGTAAATGCTGTGGCTATATCCAGTGATTCAGAGTTCATCGTATCGGGAAGTGGAGATTATACGGTGAGACTATGGGACGTCAAGACAGGTACCTGTAAGACCATGAGTGGTCACACTAGTTATGTAAATGCTGTGGCTATATCCAGTGATTCAGAGTTCATCGTATCGGGAAGTGGAGATTATACGGTGAGACTATGGGACGTCAAGACAGGTACCTGTAAGACCATGAGTGGTCACACTAGTTATGTAAATGCTGTGGCTATATCCAGTGATTTAGAGTTCATCGTATCGGGAAGTGGAGATTATACGGTGAGACTATGGGACGTCAAGACAGGTACCTGTAAGACCATGAGTGGTCACACTAGTTATGTAAATGCTGTTGCTATATCCAGTGATTCAGAGTTCATCGTATCGGGAAGTTTAGATAAGACGGTGAGACTATGGGACGTCAAGACATGTACCTGTAAGACCATGAGTGGTCACACTAGTTCTGTATTATCTGTGGCTATATCCAGTGATTCAGAGTTCATCGTATCGGGAAGTGATGATTAGACGGTGAGACTATGGGACGTCAAGACAGGTACCTGTAAGACCATGAGTGGTCACACTAGTTATGTAAATGCTGTTGCTATATCCAGTGATTCAGAGTTCATCGTATCGGGAAGTAATGATTAGACGGTGAGACTATGGGACGTCAAGACAGGTACCTGTAAGACCATGAGTGGTCACACTAGTTATGTAAATGCTGTGGCTATATCCAGTGATTCAGAGTTCATCGTATCGGGAAGTGGAGATTATACGGTGAGACTATGGGAC
>CAMPDV010007044.1:0-27545 GCA_946699065.1 Loxodes magnus
TCTTTTTATAAGAAATTGGTAGAATTATTAACTTGAGAGAAAAGGTTAAGAAATTTACCTCTCTTGTTATATTTTTTCCAGAATCAATAAAAGAATATTTAATTTTAGTTATTTCAGCCTAGAGACTTAAAAATTATTAAATAAAAACTGCATAAATTAACGTTTTATGACTATTGATGATTATTTTTTCTTTAGTAGCCAGTTTAAAAATTCTTGCTGATTTTATTATTTCCATAATATTTCAAATTATTTTATTTATGTATCAATTAGATTTAACACAAACCTATATAAAATATACAATTTTTAATTTTGACTTTAGAGGCAAAAATCAAAAAAATAAATCTATTTTTTAATTCCATAATATTTGCTAAGGGAAAATTTCCTTATATTAACAAGTTTTATAACTAGACTAGAAGTTTCTATCTTTATAAATTTATACCTTCCATTAATGATTTTAATTTTCTTAATACTTTATCATTTTATTATTATTTTAAGTTTTATTTTATTAGTTATTTTAAATTTTATATAGTTAATACCTTAAAGAGATTTAGAAGCTATAATTAATATATTTATTTAAGTATAAAGATACTTATCAATTTTTTTATTATACCTCTAAACTTAAAGAGGTTCCTCTCGATTTAAGATCTTGAAGAGAAAGAGTCCGAAGATTAATTCCTTGAAATCTAGCAAATTTAATATGAATTAAGTTTTAAATAATTAATTTGGATTCTTAAAAGTCATAAATATTTAGATTTGCTTTATATTTTCAAATTTTAGAAAATAATAAATTTAGCTAGTTTCTAATTTGGATTTATATTACTATTTCAAGTATTTAAATTAATTTTATGAGATAGCCACTTAAAAATAAATTAAGAAGTTAGAGGAAAAATTATACAAATTATTAAAGATATTTTAGAAATAGTAAATCTAAAAGTTAATATTTGCTTGATTACTCATTTTAAAAAGCTTATATGAAGAGATATTTTCATTTGAGGTAATAAGATCTCTAATATTAGCTATTTAAATAAAGATATTTATTAAGTAAGATAAAGAATAAAATATAAAAAACCTTAAGCTGATAATTTAGTAAAGGTAAAAATGATAAGAGTAATAAAGAAAAATATATCCATTGAAATAAATGTCTAATTAAGCTTATATATTTCTAAGATAATTAAAGATAATTCTTTTTATTTTATTAATTATACAACTATATACATTTTATTTTTATTTTTATTTGGGATTTTAATTTTAATTAAAGTAGAAAAGCTTTATTATCTTTGATTTATGCCTTTATATCAATTTTAATTTGCAGGATTTAAGATATAATATGCAAGAACTTGCTATTTAATTTAGATTTTAAAGAAACTTTTTTAATATTTATAATACTAACAATCTTAAATTATGAAGTTTCAAGTGTATAAGTATGTAGATCTTTTTGATAAATATTTAATTTTAGTTAAAATAGATTTAATAATTATCAACATAACTACCTTTTAAATTTATTATATCAATAAAATAAAAAAATTAATAAACTTAGTTAAACTTAACTAATATAGAGTATTAAATCTAATTTTAATTAATAAAATAATAATTACTATTTAGATAAATATCTGAGATATTACATACAATTAATAGTAAACATTTACCAAATATATATTTAGAAGATTATATCTAAATGTTTTTTTATTTTAATTAAATAAAGTTTTCTTTATATTTTTAATTGGATTAGAGATTGAAAAATTTTATAAGGAAAATCTGCTTAATTAGAATATAAAATTATATTATTTAGAATAAACATAAAGAATTATGTATATTATATGTTTATCTTTTCACTTTATAATATCTTTAGTTACTATTTATTATATAATATTTCTCATATTTACCATTAATTATAAATCGCTTAATAAACTAAATTTTCTCTTAATTAAATCCTTCAAATTTGGTATATCAATTATAGAAACTAAATACTCTACAAATTTTCTTTAAGATTTATTACATTTAATTTATTCTATAAAAATACTCAAAGATAAATATTTTTTTAAGTTTATTCCTTTTTTAATTTAATTATTTTCCAATAATTAAATCTCTAGTGAATCAGATCTTTTTTAAATTTTATTTTCATTGTATTTATAAATTAAGCAAGTATAGAAAGATATTAGTCCATAATATAAATAATTAAAATCTGATTTAATTGAATAGAGATATCAGTTATTTTAAAATACTCTCTCTTTTTAAAAATTTTGATCTTTCTATTCTTCATCATTAAGTGATTTAAAATTGAGCTAATTTTTTATAAATCTCACTTATTTTATTTTTAGTATTAGTAAGAATTTAAAAGCTTACTTATAACCTCTCTTTATTTTATCATAACTAAAACCTTAAATTATTTGTTTAATTTTAGATTTTTCTTTTTATAATTGAATAAGATTCAGTTTAAAATTTTAGAATTTATATAAATATAAATTTAGATAATAAACTTTTGAAAATTACAAGAGAAATACTAGATAAATATTCTTTATAAATTTTAATTTTTAATGTTTGAAAGTTAAATCAATAAAAATATAATAGCAAAGGGCTATATACATTGAGATGAGTTATAAAGTTAATTTTATTTTAAAAAGGATATATATTAATGATCAAGATAAACTATCTCATTCATAAATTTATATCCTTTATTTAAAAGACAATATTTATAAGCATTTTAAAATTACCAATAAGATAAGAGTGTTAAATCATTTATTTACTCTAGAATATTCTTTATAATTGGTTTGCTAATTAAATTTAATTGAAAATTTTATTATATTTACTGAGATAAATTTCAGAAGTTTTAGCTTTATTATATTTTTAATTTTCTTAAGATAAAATATTAGATAAATAAGATAAAAAGGCAGTCTTTAAAAGATAAAAGTTAAAGTCTAGATTGGAATATTAAAGAAAAATGTGAGGGTAATATATTTAATAAACAATGCTTAAAGTTTAGTATTATAAAATTTGATTATTTCATATATCTTAAATTTAGAAATCTTAATATAGAGGAAGAAAAATTTTGAATGATGTTAATTAAAGGTAGCTAATATGGGATTCTTAAAGTTCAATCAACTTAAAAAGGGAAAGTTTTTAAATTTACGTATTTAAAAATAATTAGAATGCTTTAAATTAATCTAATATATAAATAAATTTCATTATTATTTTATAAAACCACCAAGTTTAAGTTGATAGCTTTTAAAAATTTATATCAAGAGTTTAATAGGAGAAAAT
This sequence comes from Loxodes magnus, assembly GCA_946699065.1. NCBI lineage: Eukaryota > Ciliophora > Karyorelictea > Loxodida > Loxodidae > Loxodes > Loxodes magnus. The sequence goes on from CAMPDV010007044.1 coordinate 3,259, forward strand.
GTCTTAATTGCAGTATATAGATTGGTAAAATGATCAAACTTAAGAAGATAGCTTCTTGCATTTAAATTGTTTTAAGCAGTTTCTTTAATTTTAACAATTAAATTTTAGACTGAGAAAAATAGTTATTGGAGACAATATCCTGGTAACTCCTAATTGTTTTTTATGCGCTTCATATCATATAGAATTAACTAATAGAATGTATACCTAATATTTACATGGTATTATGATAGATACAATTATATGTTTCTTCCTATAATTATACTTATATTAGCTAAAAATATCTATAATTATTAGATATCTACGTTAATAATTAGCTTCTTTAAGTGAAATATTAGATGATAATTTAAGAATATTTAAAAGAAAAAGTAAATAATAATCAAATAATTAAGTTTATCTAAACACCTTTTAAAGGTATTAAGCGTCAAAGGATATTTAGATTTATAAAATTAAATTTTTCGCTAAATTAATAATTTAGGACATTTGAGATAAAAGAATACCATTAATGATATATTTGTAATAAAAGGCTTTAATAATAAAATCATATTACTCTTAAACTGCTGCTTAGAAATTGAAGAAACTAATATATTCATAAAGAAAAATTATATAGCTAATTTCATTTAAATATTAAAACTTCCAGAATTTACTCTTCATTATGCAAAATTTCCTTCTACGAAATATAAGAAAATTTTAATTAAACATTTGATTATCTCATGCAAATTAAAAATATAATTATGAAAAGTAGCTAACTTCTTTGCTCATTTGGCTAAATTTTAAAATAAAGCATAAGCATAATTATGAAGAAAAAGGTGTTTCTTTTATATAAAATGAAAGAAAGCAGTTTATTAGTATTAGCAAATTAATTTAATTTATTAAATAATAATTAAATTTTAGTATGATATATCAATTTATACCAAATAAAAAGTTTAAAATACATTTCTTATATATTTTATTTAATCTCTAAATTTTTATTTAATATTTCAAATTATCATCCTGCTTAGAATTCTAATCTATGAGATTATAAATAAAATTAAAATTGCAAATTCTATATAATCATTAATTATTTAAATTTAAGCTAGATTATTAAGGAATTATAAATGTTTAGAGTTTAATATAAATATTTAAATTTTTGAATATCTAAATTAAGCAAATTTACAAAATTTTAATTTTTAAAAAATTAAAAAAATATTAAATTAAGAAAATAAATACACTTAAAAGTAAATAAACAATCCCTATATTTACAAAAATAATCTTTTATACATATAGAAGATGAAAAAAATAAGAAAATAAAATAAGAAATGAAATACCTAATTAATTTACTTTTCTAAGTGAATTAGATTTATACAATGAATCTTAATTTACTATTTATTATTCAATTTTTTTTAAATAATAAAAAGCAAACATTTAATTAGAATTAATATATTATTTAATTTAATTTATTTAATGAAATTTATGAAATTAAAAAATAGTTTAAATTTTAATATTATTAATTATTTATATTTTACATTATATAATATTTTGCTATTTACATTTTTAATAAATTATAAATATATCTTTATGATTTTAAATTATTTCTAATTTCTAAATTACTTTTATATATAAATTATTAAATAACATCTACTATATAATTAATTTTTAACTTGAATAATTAAAAAATAAAATTATTAAATATTTAGAATAATAAAATTACTTATTTATTCTAATTTGGTTTTTGTTAATATTAAGCATAATTTATAATATAAACAATAAAGTATATCTGTATAAATTAGAGTTATTTTATTATTTTTAAATATAGCTATATTAATGAATATTATATTAATTTCATAATGTTTACTTTAAAATTTATTAATATTATGATTATTATACTTTCTAGTATATTTTAAAATAGAGTATAAACTAATATTTTATTATAAACAATTCTTAATAATTTTAAGTTTATTTAACTAGAGATTTTAGAATTTTTAATTTTGTTATTTTGAAAGGCATTTAAATTCTGCTATCTATTAAGTTTTTAAACATTATTAATAAGGTCTTTCAAATTGAAAATAAAGATAGAATTTAATTCCTTTAAAATAATGATTATTATTTTAATATTCTATTAATAAATGTATACTAACTAGATTCTTTTTATACATTTCTAAATATTTATTATTTAATATTTAGTTTTATATATTTAAGATTTATAATATTCTAAATATACTAGGCTACCATTATTATTTTCTACAATTTTTATTAATTTAAATAGAAGTTCTTTTTTAGTAGATATTGACTATTACAATTAAATTTTAAAATAATATATTTAAGTAAGTTTTATAAATAAAATAGAATATTAGTTAGTAAAATTGTATGAATATTTAAGAAAACTGAATAAGAAACCTTATACTAGAAATAATTAAAGTTTAAGATAAATACCTTTATTCATTTATTTATTAAGAGCTATTTATTTAATTATGCTTATATTTTAGTTATTAATAATCATTATAAACTCACTTATTAACCATATAGAAAAATTAATCTACTAAACTTATTAAGGAAATATTCTTAGAGATTCCAAGCTTATTAAAATGAATCTAACTTTAAGTAATAAATAGCTTTTTCTTACTTGTAGTTATGATATTAAGAAGTAGAGGAATTAAATTAGAGCTAAGTTTTTAATTATAAATATAATCACAAAATTTTAAATTAGCCTCTACAATAATTTAGGCTAAATATATTATTTTATGCTAGATATAGATGCTTAAGATGAAAAATAAATTTTTAGGTAGTGAAATATCATTTTAAGCGAATAAGTTTAATTTTATTACTAAAAGTTGAAACAAGAGGTATACAATTTAAAAGATTGCTCTTAAAACTTACATTTCATATTTACAATTTTATCTTTAGCTAAAAACTCAAATTATTAAAATACATATTTGATATAAAACTAATTAACTTAAGGATAAAACTTGTTTAAATTAAAGAATAAAAGGTATTGCTATTCACCTTTCTATAAAACTTAAATTTTCATTCTTTTTTAACTTTGTTTATTGAGGTAAGGGAGTTAGATTTTATCGACTCTTGTGAGTGTTAAATCCTTTGCCAAAATGATTTAATATATGATAAATTAACTTTGGTACCGGAATTTTTATTTGAATAATAAATATTTCCTTTAATTTCTATAAAATGGAAATATAGCAGACAAAATCCTAAAAATTTATATAATTACCGAAGATTAAACAATTGAATATCTAAAACAACTTGCTAATTGTTGGCAAATAGGAATAGTAGAACATGGTAGTTTAGCAAAGTTAAGAATAACCTTTATAGCTAAACAATCTTAAAGCTACTGAAATTAATTAGCATCTAAATCAACCTAAAAACACATATAAGAAATAAAAATTTTCTTTATAAGATTCTTCTCTAAAAATATCTTCAATGAAAATGGAATAAATAAACCAAAAGAAAAATAAAAAAACTAATATTAGTTATAATAATAAAGAAGACTCAAATAGCAGCTAGATATAATATTCAATATCTCCAATTGTCAGCTTATAAAATAAAGTTACTAAAAATTTCCTTTCATTTGAAGACACTGAAGAAATATAGAAACTGTAGACTTAAAATTAAATAAGTTAATAAATCAAAAATATAACCCACTCCTTAAATATTTTCGGTCTCTTAAAAATAATAAGAAGATTCTCCTTAAGGTTATAGAAAAACTTCTAATTATAAAAAAAATTAGCTAAGAGTAAATGAATCTAATTTTTTTGTACAAGATACTTAATAATCAATGCATTAGAGTTTTTAATAAAACAATTACTTAAATAAATTTCTTAAAAAAGATTTTATTCTCAAGACATCAAATTCAGTAAAAAACTTGAATAGTAAAAAACTTTTTGATGAGAATCTTACACTTAATAAGATCAAAAGTGAGAAATATTTAAAAGATTAAAATAGTAAATAGACAAAATGGTGAGGCTCTAATATTAATATAATAGGAAGAAATTTTGAAAATAAGAACTTAAAAGTGAAAGAAGAAGAAATTATAAAAGAATAGTGCTAATAAGAGATTATTAATTAGTCTTATTCTATGGCACCAAAAAAATCTTTCAATCAAAAAAACTTTAACCAAAGCTAGTACAAATAAAATAGAAATTTCGTCAATAATCAATATTTGCAATAGATTTAGAATTAATGATTACTATAGCTAAAGCAAAAAGAAATAAGAGATTACCAAATTTAGAAAAATAAGCATTTCTTTACCAATAAATAAAAAGCATTAAAAGAAGTAAACAAATATGAAAGAAAAGAAATTTAAGAAATATAAAAAGCCATTTCGGGGGAACTTAATAATACTATAACTTTAGATTAATAAACTTTTGAGATGTTTAATTAATATTAAAGCTAGAACATAGACTATGAAGTTTTAAATTCAGATAATAAGTAAATAACTTAAAAGTGACTTAGGCAAATATTAAGCGGAACCTTAAGATTTATCATAAATGAAAAAAATGATTTAAGTAAGCTAGTAAATAGCGAAAATAACTTAGAGATATAAGGAAACATTAGTATGTCTAGAAATTCCAGCTAAAAAAATTAAAAAATAAAAATAAGCAAAATAGATCAGGAAATAAAGTAGATAATAGTAAAGCTTTATAACAATCTTAATGAAAATAGATATTAATTGCCTATAAGTTTAGCCTTTTTCTTTAATAAAATACTTACTAATTCAGAAAAAAATATTGCAAATGAAGTTTTTACTTCTTATGAAAAGAATAGAATGGCTAAGAACTTCATTAATTATGATAATGAAGTTAATTCAATGATTATATGTTTTTGACTCATAACTAAAATACTAGTAGCAGAAATATGTTTAAATCCTGACAAATGTAAGCTATAAAAAGCTTTGTTATCTAACTAGCAAAAGCAAAATTTATTAGTAGTAGGAAGTGTTTTCTAATTGCTTGTTTTAAAAACCTTCTCATACGTGGGCAGAAATAAAGCCGAAAAGTAAATAATAAAAAACGATATAAAGAGTGAAAATTACACTAGTATAAACAGTAGAAATTGAGATAATGTATCGAATAAGCTATATGGATATATTATTTTACAAAAGTTTTTTAAAAGCAACAAGTAATGAGTTAAAGAAATGCAGCTCAAACTTTTAAAACTCGGAGCATCAATATTCTCTATTTCTAAGAAGATGTCTAAAAAACTTAATAAACTAGTAGAAGATAATAAAGAAACTACTTTATCTTAAGCTTAAACTTTTTTAATTGTTATTGAATAAAATAAAAATTTATAATTTGAATGCACTAATTTTCACAAAAAAATTTAATTATTATATAAGCTAGTTAAATGAGCAATAAATGAAAAAATAAAATAACCAAAAGTTGATAGAAGAAAAAATAAAAATCTATTAATTTTAAGTTTTTCATGAAGAAAATTGAATAAAAGTAAATTAAAATATCTATAAATATATGATATGTTTAATTAAGCTTATCTATTTCTAAGATAATAAACTATAAAACATTTTGCTTGATATAAACTAAGTAAATAGTGAAAATTAATTAAATAACTTTAATTATAAAAATAAATAATTTATTATCTTGTAAATAATATTTAAATATTTACATTTTTAGAATTAAGATATTAATATACATCAATTTCTTCTTAGATTTTATCTTTAAATTAAATTTTCAACTATTTCTATAAAGCTAGTAATTTATATTAATGAAGTTTGATAGCTTTTTATAAATTTTAGTTATTTTTATTTAGTAAGTATATACAATAAATAATCAAAATAGCCTTTTATAAAGTTAGATCAATAGAATACAGATTTTAAGAATGTTAGAATATTATTAGTAACTGAATTAAGTATTAAATCTCATTTTAGATATTAAGGTAAAATTAATAATTTTTTAAATAAGTAGTGTTTTGAGTATTATTACAACTAATAGTAGAAATAAAATAAAATAAATTAAGCTTAAGAAGCTTGCTTTAAGCATATGTATCTTTTAAATCTAATTAAATAACTTTGTATTTTAAATTAGATTAAATACTAAGCAAGATACTACTTTTATATAAGGAAAATTAATTTAATAATTAATTTAATAATTAATATAAAATGGCTGGCCTCAAGAAGGGTTTTTTTACCACCTCCTCAGAACAGGAGAGTAAACCAGAAGCACATATTCTCACCACGTCTTCTTCAGCTTAACGTTCTTCTTAATAAAAATAACCAGAACTATCTAATAGATTAGAAGAACTCAAAAAATACTAATTCCTACAAATTAAAATAAAGCGGATCTCTCCCATCAAAAGACAAATAAGAACTAAAATAAAAATTCAGAACAGAAAAGTTAACACAGCTCTCAGCACCCCCATTGAAAACTGAAAAAAAAAACAACTCAACTAAATCAATAAAAATAGTAACGAAAAAATAAAAAATAAATGAAGAAAGTAAAGTACGATAATTCAATATAGATCTTATTACCTTTGATTTAGATAATACCGAAATAGAAAAAATGGACTCTGAGTAGATAAAATAGCTGATTCATCAACTTATTAGAAACATGAAAAACTCGAAGAGGAATTAAACTCCCAGAAGGAAGAGATGTTTATATTAAGTCAGGATTTGATAAATCATGAAGATAATGAAGCCCATATGGTAGACCGAAAAGCTAAAGCCGGAGTTTAAGAGCAAATGGCAAGTTTAGAGAATGATATCTGAGTATTGCAAGAGCAAGACAAGAAAAACTGAGAAAAATTAGATTCTCAAATTATCAGAAGAAAACCTGTAGGAGCCTTCATAAAGAACTCCATTGGAAATAGAGAAACAAGAAAAGACATTTCCGAGAGCAAAAAAAATGCTATATTTGCAACAGCACTTGACATTTATGGAGTAAATGTCCATAATAAAAAAAGATAATAATGAATATCCGGAGAAATGTTAACTAATAGCAAATGAAGTAGCGAGCGACGGAATTCTTCCTATCGGGATATGGGAAAATCTGGAAAAATAATTTTTTTCAACTCAGATTATTCAAAAGAGAGAAGTCAAGGAAAAGGAGCAATGTAAGAAACGAAAATGAATGGAAAGGAGATATTATAGATTTAAAAATTCAATTAAGCCGGAAGGCGAACATTTATTTTAATGATTAATGATTAATAATAAATTTAAGTTTTCATGCTTTAGTAGAACTATACGAATAATAGGATAATTTTAATTATAATTGTTAACTTTTATGGTGGCTTTAGTTATTAGTTATTATATAATCTTTATTATTTCTATCTTAATTTTTAAATTATAAATAACTTAATAAATTTAGAGCTGTTTTTTTAATTAAATTTAGCAAACTTTGCCCATTGCTTTTAGAATTTAAGTAAAATTTAATTTAATTTTAAGTGTAATAAGTTTTCTTAAAATTTGAGTATAATACCTTATTTTATTGATTTTTCCTTTTCATTATGGTTTTATATAATGAAAGATTAGAAAGATAATTTAATATTTGATCATATTAATTAATAAAGTGTTGCTTAAAAATGAACTAAAGTTATAATTTATTTAAGACTAAATCATTTTTAAAACTTGTAAGATTTGAATAATTATCATAATTAAGAGTTAGAAATTAACTAGCTTTATTATATATCCTTTTATTTATCTAATAATTAAATAAATAATTAAAAGAATAGCTTTAAGTCTCTTATATTTAATATATCTAAAACCTAAAATTATTTCAACCAATATAATTAGTAATCACTTATAATGTTTTTATAATTCGGTTTTATAGTATCATACCAACAAGGATTCATTTAATTTGCTAACTGGGAAGGTAATTCTTTCAGTAAGCATAATAATATTGATGCAACAGAAATAAAAAAATAACTAAAGGATTTATAATATTTAAGAATTTGTACCTTTGAAAAAAAATTAAGCTTCTTATTTGTAAAGATTATATCTTTTTGTTATAATTAAGTTTAGGAAATAAAGAAATTGGTAATAATAAATTATTTGGAGCAGATGGGACAAAAGCAAAGCTTATCAAATATACAAAAATGGAATTTCATCTTATCTTGTAAAAATTTATTAATAATATGTTTAAGCCAAAGCCATTCCTGATAAATTCAGAAAAGTAAGATTCCTTTCAATTTAAAAAGGAATTTAAGAGTGATTGGAAGAAATGGAGACAAATTACGCTCATAAAAGTAATTTAAAAGAAATTTGTTGAAATATTAATCTAAAGATTCTAAGATTATATTTATTAACTGAAATTAATCTCATAGCAACGATTTTCAATAATAAGATAAGCAGAGAATCTAGTTTATACTTTATATAAACTAATGATTCACATATAGGACAAGAAAGATAATAAATACCTATTTACAACCACTACAGCTGCAGAAAAAATGTTTGACAGTATTACTTGGAGATTATTGCTTAATCGTTTACGTAGAATAAAACAACCCCGCTTTTATAAATTGCTTTGAGTCGTTTTATCATAATTAGATAGTAGATTCTATTTATATTTTATATTTCAAAAAGCTTATAATTCAGTAAAATGGAATATTGTAAGGAAGCTTATGGTCCAGTTCTTGCTAATATCTTCTATGATATATTATAAAGTATTTGCTAAAATTCCTATGATTTAATTAAGTAGAATTATAATTAATTATAAAAAATTAGATATATTCAAATATATGATTATTCAAGGACTTAGTAGCAAATTATCAAAGTTATAAGGAAACTAAAGCATTTTACTAATTAGTTTATTATAAATTATGTATGATATAGATAAAACATGTAAATCATTAAGCTTTTATTTTTAATTAATTATTTAAGCTATATCTCTATACTCTTTTAATCTTAGTATTAGAACTAAATTCATTTATTAATTATATTTTTATAATAAAATCATAGTTAAATTTTATTAAATTAGATTTTTATATAATACCATTGTTAAATGTTTCGCATTTATTTAAGAATGAATATTTATAAATAATATGATCACTATCAATCTTATGAAAGATTTTAAATAAAAATATTCTAACAGAAAATATTAATAGAAAAGTGAATGATAAAACTGGATTCACCCAAATAATTATTATAATATAACTTAATTTAGTCATTATTGATTGCTTTTTCTTTAATCTTGGTATTATTTAACTAAAAAAATGCTTTAAATAAATTGCATAATGTATAAATAATTAAATAGTAGAATTACATAAATAGATTTTGCTTATTTTATTTAAATTAATGTTTATATTTATATCTTTAAGGAAAATCAAAAGTATTTATTCTTTTTTATTTTAAAATACTTGGTATCCCTTATGCAAATACATAGAATTTTATTTAGCTGCTTAAATCATTTATTATGATTTTATATCAAATTGTTAACTAGCTTAATTATTTATTCATATTTGCATTATTAATTTTAAAATAAATTAAATACTTTATATTCTTTCTTATGTAAACTAAATAAAAATTCATTTGTCATCTAAAAGTCTCTTCTTTGAAAATTAATCTTCATTTATTTTATAATTTTTATTCCTTACATTATTCTTTCTTCATTTTCTTTCCTATTTCTTTCTTCTGCACTTCCTTAACACTTCTACTGCTTCTAATTATTTCATATCTTTAATTGCAAATCTTCTAGTAGAGAGTATTATTAAAATGTTTCAACACATTGGATGTCTTAGAAAAAATTAAACGATAGCTACTTCTTCTGCTTTCTAATATTAAAGTTCTTCTTCTATTACTGCATCTATGTTTCTATTTATTTTCTATTTCAATTCCTAAAACTTGCAAGCAATATGAGTAGTATGAAAGTTTAAAACAGAACAATATCCCTTCTAAATTTAACCAGGATGCTTCAAAATTATCACTTAAGATTAGAAAGATCTGATTTTCTTTGATATATCATCTTTTGTATTTTCACATGCATAACCTTTCTTTTTATCTTTAGCAGATAAACCTTTTAAATTAAATACTATTTTATCTTCTGGAGTCGCTTCTTCAAATTTCTTATGACGGATTTTATTGAAATAACTTCTCCTGTTAAAGTTATAGGAGTAAATGTAACAACCATACCAGTTTTCAAAAATCCTGCTTCTGCTCTTCTTACTGCAATTGCTCAAAATCCTTTAATTTTATAAGCATTTAAAGGAGGTATAAGAAAAAGTTTATTAATCTTTTTTGGTTGATGAATTGCATCTAAACATTAAAGAAAAGTTGATCCTTTATACCAATTCATACTACTAAAAGGTTCAGTCAAGTTATCTCTCTACCAAACAGAAATAGGAGCACATGGAATATTTTCTATGTTTCTTCCTATTTCCTAAAAAATGTATTTCTTTATTTTAGATTTCTTCAAATAGTTTATTTTCAAATTTACTGTATTATCATCTATTTTATTAACTCCTACAATTATTTATTTTATTCCTAAGTGAAAGCAAGAAATGCTTATTCTCTAGTTTATAGATAAAAAATGGAACATTTCTTGCAAAATGTTTCTTCTTTAAAGGCTGCATCTCAACCAAGTAATGATCAGTAAAAATACTTTAAGAACTCCAAGCTATGTAATTATAAAATTTTAAACTCCTAAGAACAGTATAAGAACTCGAAAGGAAAATCGAATACCTGATAATTAATTAATAAGAACAAGAAATTGAAAATAAATAGTCAGAAAATATCAAAATGAAAGAGCTAGAAGCAAAATTCAACCAATCGCAGAGATAACTGAAAGCATATTCCTCTAAAAAATTTCGATGAATGATTCATTGGATGTCGAACCGCAAACTCCAACAATTTATATTCCCTATCGGAAAATTATGACATGTTGATATTGCAAGAGACCTAAACATAAAGTACGGAATTGCTTCCAATTTAGACTTAAAGAAAAAAGAATTATAGAAAAATAATGGGAAAATATTTTTAGAATCAATTGTACTCAAGAAGGAAAAATTTATAGGAAACAAATATTTCAACTAAAAAAGAAGCTCCACTTATTTAGCGAGCAGTCAATGAGTTCAATAAGAAATGAATGGGAATTTATCTATAAGAAACCATTAGTAAAAATAAATTAAAAATCTTGAAGATTTATGATAGACTTAATCCAGAAAAGATGGAAGTTTCTATTTAACAATAAACTATTAATCCGTGGATAACTAAATAAAGATGATTACACGTTAATCAATTATTATACTATTATTATTATCCTTCTTTTCAAAAGCCAGCTTCAAATTCTACAGTAGCAGCTGATTTTATCCTTAGGGCAATATCAGCTAGAGAAATTCCTACTTTCGTATTATTTTTAAGATTAAGATGTTCAGGATTATTTATAACTGTATAGTTATGTTTAGGTGTTTATATTTTAAGTAGGCCTATATCAATTATAATTCTACATTCACGTTCATCTTTTAGTCTATCTCATATACTTGCAAATTTCAATTAATTATTTACCATTCTTTTAACTTCTTTATAATATTTCTCAATCTTACTCTTTCCATAATTTCCAAACCTTTAAATAATATTTATATTGTAGTAGACTTTCCTGAATCTCTATGTCCAATTAACATTAAACTGATATGTGATTTTTCTTTTTGAAGTATTTTATTTATAGGATTTTTTCATATTAAAATAAGAAGAATCCAATCGCATCTAAGTCATATAAGTTATTATTTAAACTTTTCACAATTTTTAAATTTTAAAGTTCTATATACCTTGAGAGCTTTTATTTTAATTAACTTGAATTACATCTCTTTCAAATATCTTGCATTTTTTAATTATATTATAAGTATTAAAGTATATGGAGATAAATAATAGGTATTTGAATAAAAATGTATTATTTTATTATTTATTTAAAAGCTTTAAGCATACCATTTTAATTAATTTATTACATTATATTTCAGAGTCTTTTCCATATGATATACCATTAATTTTTATTTATTTTTATCGATATTTTAGTATTAAATATGCTAGTCTAACAAATTATTTCTCATCTACTAAGTACAGACATTGCTGTTTGTTTATATATTTTATTTTAATATCTAAGAACTAAAGTTATAATTAAAAGTGATTTTGCTATATTTAACTCTCTTTTATTTTTAGATTTTCATTATGATCATTTTCAGGCCAATTTTTACTAGAATAAATCTCTATGCGATGGATGATTAATAAAAGTTAATTATTTATTATCTGATATGATACATAATTCAAGGGTACTTCAAGATAAAAATTAGGAAATTAAACTAAGAAAAGAAAAAAGATGTAGATATTTCTAACTTAAATTAAATAAAAAGCAAATATACCATAGAAATTGCTTTAAAGAGAAAATTAATAATAATCTTAAGCTAAGCTATAATATACTGAAGAGTTATATTTATCTAAGAAATTAGTATTTAGGATAATTATAAAAACTAGCTACTTTTTGTAAATTTTCAAGAACCAAATTAATGTAATTAAAAAAAGATAAAATTTTAAAATTTTGCTTATAAATCCAAATTTAGAAGCTTTAAGCTTTTTAGATAGGAAATAAAAAGATAAAAATAGAAAATTAGAATAAAAGCTAATTAATATATAAAATTGCTAGATTAAAGTATTAGTTAAATAAATTAAATAAAAATACACTATTTTTAAAATTATCACTAAGAGACTAATAAAAATTCCTGATTATTTTTATATTACTTACTATTTAATTAATTTAAGTTTAGTTTCAATCTCTAAGTGGAATAATTAATATTTCATATTCTTTCTATTCTAATAAAATTATTTATAAAAGATGTAAATTCTATGAAGTTCTTCTATAACTCATAATTCTATAATTTACTTTTTAATGAAGAAATGATAAGTTTCTTATTTAAAAAAGTGAAATTTAATTTATGAGAATATAAAGTAAGCAAAAATAAAAATAATAAATACCTAAGATATAAGCACCTAGAATAATAGATAAAATTTAATCATTTTTATTCAGTTAGAGAAAATATAAATATTTATTCATAATACAAAGCTACATCTAAAAGCAGCTTAAAATTAAATATCAAATAGTTAAATTTCTCTTTTCCTTATAAAAATATGAATTTTAATCAATTTATTAAGATTAGGGGTAATTTATATGAGGATTAAATAAACCTAAGAAAAAAGTATAAAAATAATAGAAAATGAAATAATAATTTCATAAGAGAGAAAATAGTAATCTATATTAATATAATTAGAGTAAAAGCATAAATAGATTGAACCTTTAAAATCCAAATAATAATAAAATAAAAAAGGCACAGGATAAAGAATTTAACTATTTTAAAAAGTTAGATAAATAATAGTAGAATTGTATTTTTTAAATAGATGCTATTTATTTATGAATATATTTGATAATTATTAAGATTGGACTCAGTATAATTTAATATACTAAATTTAAATTAGTAGCTTTTATTAGGAGGATTTATTCGCTAATTTTTTATGAAAAAATAGTTGATTTAGCAAGCTTCATTATTATTAGATAGTATAAGTTAAGAAACATATTAAAAGAAAGATAAATTAATGGGCTTTACTAATTAATAAAGCTTGACTTATCTTTACAGTTTAGTAACAAATGAAAATCTCTCATTATACTTTTAAAATTATACTCTTAATTTTTTATTTTATAGTGTTAATTTTGATTAACTATATCAAGTTTTCTCCTATTAAATAATCTTTTAATATGAGTGCAATCAAAGCAGCATTAATTTCTTAATATACATTAAATGTATTTTTAAATAAGAAATCTATCAAACCTTTTTTATTTCTAAACAAACGGCAAACTTACAAAAGTTAAATTGAGTGAAATTTAAGATTTAATTAGTATGAAAATTAATTTCAAAACTTAAAGTTATATGAGCATTTTGTTGCTTTCGTATTATGTTGATTTATCAAAACTAGTTTCGTAAAAGATCTAAGAAAAACTACTAAAATGTATAAAATATTGAACCATTAAGAAGTTGTTTTGAGTAGACAGAACAACGAGAACTATCCAAAAATCTAAAAGTTAATAATTGAGTATAGAGAGGCATATCCCTAAACTAAACAGCCATTTATACATTTATTTATAATAATTATTAATATCTATGCATTTATTCTTTTAAATTAATAGATAAAGGAATTATTATATCTTCTAAAGTTATCTCTTCAATGTTTTCTATTTTTATACCTTTAATAAAAGTTAATTATTAAGATCTTTATGAATATATCTTTATAAAGTAAAATAGCTTCTTAAGCTTGTTTGGAAATTTCAAGTCTTTTTTAATATTTTTAGCTTTGATAATTTTACTATCTATCTCAGCAGTTCCTGGCTTAATTTAAATTAAAAGAAAGTTTTTAGTAAAAACTAAGCTTAATTAAAGTTCTAAATAAGTTCCCTATTTAACTTGTCATAAATATCTAAATTTAAGGAAATGTTTTAGTCTTTAGATACATAATTAAAATATCCTGCTTAAAGCAAAGATTATTTTATAGGACTAGCAAAATAATATTAAATAAGGATTAAAGCTATTATATCTACTATCTTATATACTAAATTTACTTATGCTTTATGCTTTAACCTCATTCTTAAAACAGTAAGAGTATTTAATTTAAAATTTATTTCATCAGCTAGAAAATAAAGTGGTTTAGATTGTATTATTTACCCTTTATAACCTTAATCAATTGTTAATTCTAGATCTTAAAATATATCATTTTTATTTAATAAGCTTAGGTAAAAAATTAAAGGGAATGAGCTTTTAAGATTAAAGAATTAAATAAATTTGACATCTTTATGATGCCCCTTATCAAATATACTCTGGCTTATTAGTTTTAATTTTAGCTTCTGTAGCAATTCACAACAAAATGGTTAGACAATTATTTATAAAAGGTTAATATTAACTATATTAAATTTGCTTCATAATAATCAAGATTTTCATCATAGTTAAGCTATTTTTTGATTTCATAATAAGAGATTTAATATCTAAAGAAACTACTGCTATGTTTAAAATTAGGTATTTATTAGCTTTTTTGATTCCTTCTCTCTTCGAAAATTATCCTCAATATATTTAAAAGATTAAGTGTATGAAATAAATTTATCTATCTGATATAATATTACTATATAATTGTTCATCCAACTATTTTATTAATAACTTTAGAATCCTTTAATTATGCAAATAGGATACACTAATGCTTTAGTACTTCCTTAAAATTTATTTATTAAGCTAATTTAATTAGAATCTATTTATTATAGCAAAAGCACCACAGCTAAATAGATACTAAATCTACGAAGAAAATATAAGAAATAGAATGTTTCTAAGCCTATTGTATCTGGGCTATTCATTTAAATTTTAAAGCAATTTAATCTTATTTAAAAATAGAGCGACATTGCCCTTATAAAATTATACAATCAAGAGAATTAAATAAATATGATATTGCATCTACAATTGACCTAGTAGATGGCATAAAAGAATATTATCTCATCAAAACATTCAAAATATATTCTAACGTTAAAAGAATTATAAAAATCGCTCTGAATCTCATGTATGGAAAATTCAAGAGACTCAACAAGAAAGATGCTTGCAAAAAATTTAAAATTAATTCTGGTTTAATAAACACTTTATACAATCTTTCAGTTTTTTTATTAATAACAGTGAAAAATTTAGGTTGTAAAGCTGCGAAATTGAATCAATACGTAGCCAAAGAATAAAGATTATCATAAATGTGTAATTAGAAATATTTATCAAACTATGCTTGCTAGTTGCATATGATAGATATTTAAGAAATAGGGACTCTTTATTTTTTTATAAAATTTATTCTTTCATATGAATCCATTAAATTTATCTTTAACTAAAGATATAAAAATGAAAATATTCCAACACCAATAAATAAGCCTATAATGGATGTATAATTAATGAATGCAATATTTGTTTTATAGTAGATAAATAGACTTAAATTATAATAATTTATAGATCTAAGTTCTTAAGAAGATGCTTTATATAATTAATACCAATTTAAGTATTTAAAATATTAAGAAATCTAAGCTAGCCTTAATCCTTATACAACTTAATTGAAGATTTTAAACTTAAATTTATTCTTAAGACTTACTTTAAAGCTTAGCTATTAAATAAACAATTATAATAATGGAGCTTAGCTCTAAACTATTGTTGCAAGCCTTGGTGATTCAACTTTTGACTCTAACAACTTACGCGCTTCAATTTTATGTTACAACTCCTGATGTTTTCAGCAGACTAGGTCTAAGCGTCTCTAATGGTACCAAGTAATTTCCTTTCACATCCGTCGCATAAACAATATTTAATGCGAGTGAAGGAACTGCACATGAAATATTTCTCTCTCCTCATGATCATTATCTTGACTGCCTAAGCTGTAACTCCTGCTCGAACTAATGTGAAATAGTACGAGGAGGTGGTAGTAGTAACTGATATAAAGAAATAACGATAACGACATATTTGGATTGTTTAAAGGAGTTGAATTAGGCGATGTGTTGAAATTAGAAATAAAGTTCAACTTTAATAGTTAAAAAAACGGATATTAAATTAAACTTAAATAAAGATATTCTAACGTTTAAAAACTTAACTATTAGTGGTGATCAACTAATTACTAAAATCATATGTAACTAACCTAACTGCACTTAGTATTCATATAACTATTTTATTAAAATACTACACTCTAATTTTACCTTTTACAATGTTATCTTTAAGAACTTCTCTATAGAACCTGCTTGTTATATATACTCAGAATAAAGCACATTAGAAGTAAATAACTCAGTCATATTTAATAATAAGCCTAATGCGAATGGAACTCTTATATATGTAAACTAATCTTTAGTTACTATAAGAGGAACTAACTTTACGGAAAATAAAGGAAATGTTATAAATGGTATTTGGAGTAATATAACAGTCAATAATTCCTTCTTTATGAAAAACATAGCTACGTGAAGTCCCATTAATTATGATTATTCTACTTTACAGCTAAATTTTTCACTCTTCTAAGAGAACTAAGGAAATTATAGTGGAGTATTGTAAGCAAATAATTCTAATTCACTGCTATATCAAAATTCCTTTAAGAACAATAAAGCAAAGGGTTTAGGAGGAGCTCTGTATGCAGAAAATTCTAACTTTAGTGTGGATAAAACTGAGTTTATTGAGAATACTGCTACCAATGGAGGTGGTCTTTATTTTAAAAAGTCTAAAGTTTATTTCATTAGACAATGTAATATTTCATCTAATTTAGCACTGGATACAGGTGGAGGGATTTATTTTGATAATACAAGCATCAATACAATTAGCAGCACTTGATTTATAAAGAATACTGGAACATAAAGTGGAGCTGTTTAGTTAAAATAATCTTAACTTGACAAACTGGAAAACTGTTCATTTATATAAAACTAAGCTATATGAGTAGGAGCTTTCGGAGCTAATAATTCATACATTAATACGATTTCTTCCTTGAATGCCTCTTAAAATAAAGCTATTGCAAAAAATGGAGGATTTGCATAAATATCAGAATCTATCGTTGACACTATATAAAACAGCCAATTTAACGAAAATTAAGTAAGTTTAAACGGTGGAGCTTTCAATTTTTTAAATTCTATTTTAAATAATATGAACAATAACTCGTTCGATTCAAACAAAGCTGACCAAGGTGGAAGTTTATATTTCTAGTAGTCAAATATTACTTCTATTACCAAGAGTCTATTTACAAAAAATAAAGCTTCTTCATACGGAGGAGTATTAAGACTAAAAAACTCAAGTTTGCTTTTAGTAGACGAATGCTAGTTTATTGGATAATTAACAGCAACAGGAGCAGTTTTCTATTTTGAAAATTCAAGTATTTCTAACATAAGCAATAGCTATTTTTATTAAAATACGGCTAGTGTGAATGGAGGAGCTATTTCATTACTATATGCGAATGTTAGCTTTATATATAACAGTACTTTTATATAAAACAAAGCTAATGGTGGAGGAGGAAGTATCTGAGGCCAGTATTCAAAAATTAGTTATATACAGAACAATTATTTTCAACTAAACAGTGCTACATACTATGGTGGAGTTATAAACACTGATTAATTTAGTATTTAACTGATTGAAAATAACATTTTTATTGAAAACTAATCATAATAAGGAGGAGTGGCATACTTTGTAAATAGTGAAGTTAATCTAATAAAGGACAACTATTTCTATAAAAACTAAGCTTTACAAAATGGAGGCGTTCTATACTTTCTCAAATCTCAGGCATTTAATAATGATGGGAATGTATTCCTTTTAAACTCTGCAAAATATAATGGAGGAGCCTTATATTTTTCATAATCTAAGCAAAATGCAATTGTTAATAACTCCTTTTAATAAAATACGGCTGTGCAATACTATGGAGGAGCTATATTCATTTAGCAATCTAGCATCAGCTTAATAGAAAAATGTTAATTTATTGGAAATTAGGCTGTATAAGGAGGAGCTATATTCTCATATAATGCAAGTATCATTAATATTAGAAGTTGTATTGGTGAGTAAAACTAAGTTAGTGGATTAGGTGGAGTTTTCTATTTCTAGTAAGTAAACGTAAGTAGTTTAAAAGACAGCTAATTCTAAGTAAATTAAGCCTAATAAGGAGGAGCATTCTATATAATATAATCATCAGTTTAGTAAATAGAATCTTGTAATTTTAATCTTAACTCTGCCTTAATATTAGGTGGAAGTATTGCTATTAAATAATCTAACATTGGGTATTTTTAGAAGAATCAGTTCAGTAATAATAGTGCTAATTAGCAAGGAGGAGCCATTTGAATAGAAGCTTCATAAATAACTTGAATAAAAGATTGCTCATTTACTGGGAATTTAGGGTTTGAAGGAGGTTGTATAAATATACAAAAGTCAAATGTAAGTATAATATCTAATATAAACGCCATTGAGAATAAAGCAATTGGAAGATCTGGAGGATTTATGTTTCAAAACTGTACAAACATCATTTATCTAACTAACAGTTACTTTTCTTACAACTAAGCTGCTTATCAAGGTGGAGTATTTTACTTATTTAGCAACTCTAGTATCTTAAATATTTAGAGGAACACCTTTAAGTAGAATACTGCTAAATAAGGGGGAAGTTTATACTTATAAGATTCCAATGCTTATTTTATAGAAAATAGCGAATTTATTTAAAATAAGGCTTTAGATTGAGGAGGTACTATTTCAACTGAAAACGCTATAATATTATCCATTTAAAACAGTTTATTCAGTGATAATCATGCTAATTATGGTGGTTCGTTATACGCTAGTAACAGCTTCATTAATTAAATTTAAAGTATAATCGCAATAAAAAATGAAGCCTTAATTTGAAGTGGAGGATATGCATATTTGCATAATTCCATTTTGAATCAAATAAGAGATAGTCATTTCACCTAAAATGTTGCCAATAAATATGGTGGAGTTTTGGCTTTTTATTATGATTTGGAAAAAAATGATTTTGAGATGTGAAATAGCTCCTTTAGTGATAACTTAGCGTTGTATGGAAGTGTTGGGTATTTCTAGAAACAGAAAGTGATTTTAGGAAAGTTAACTGTAATGAGTAACTAAGCAAGAGCATCTGGAGTGTTCTATATTGAACAGTCAGAAAGTTGATTTTGACATATACTAGTTAAAAATAATAAGGCTAATAAAGGAGCATTTATTTATAGTATCTACTCAAATAATTCTTTAGAGAATGTACATGCTTATGATAACTAAGCAGAGGAAATAGGAGGTTTAGTTTACTAACAGTATGGATATTTAAATATTAGTAATTAGATAGTTTGTTAACATAAGGCTTAGTATGGAAGCTGCTTATTTGTAACATTGGCTACTTACATTATAATTACTGAAAGTAAATTTCTAGATAGTCTAGCAACAGATGGAAGTTTAATAGAAATATCAAACTCTAATAGCTTATAACTATTTGAATGCAAATTTATAAACAACTTAGCTAATTCAGTTCTTTATGCCTCTTAAATAGTATAAATGACTATAAGTTAGAATGATTTAAAATTAAATAAAGCACAGTATGGAATAATAGAGACTAAGAATGTTAAACTAGAAATAGATGAAAGTAAAATCGAATGAAATTAGATTTATAGTGGATCTTTAGTTTAAGTATTTAATAAGCATTTTTCTATAGCTAATATAACCATCTCTCATAATATCAATATTAATGGAGTCATTATTTCTCTTTTTTAATCCAATGGAACAATCTAACATTCTAATTTTTATGGGAATTAAGGAATGAAAGGTGCTTCTATTTAATCTTAATTTTCAATCTATTAAATAGTGGGTAGTTATTTCTATGGCAATAGAGTTATTAATTCGGGAGGAATCATAGAAGCTAGTCAAGATAAAATTTAGATAGATAACTGTACCTTTATTTAAAATGAAGCTTTTATAGGAGCTGTCTTTTTCTTTTCTTAAGTAGATGCTCAAATAAATAACATCATCAGTAATGAAAACATAGCAAATATAGGAGGATGCATGAAAGCTTAATAGTCAGATATATAAATTACTAACTCTTAGTTCAATTATAATAAAGCAGATGAAGGAGCTACTTTTCATGTATAGATGTCAATTATCAATCTATTTAAAGTCTAATTTAAAGGAAATATTGCTAAAAGCAAAGGAGGAGTTATATTTATGGAATTAAAAAGCTAATTCAAAATAGACAAATCATAAGTGACTGAAAATGAAGCAGATGAAGGAGCATTCATATTCAACTAAAATTCCTATTTTTAGATTAAAGATTCATAAATACAGGATAACAAAGCATATGCAGTAGGAATAATAAACTTATGAAATTCAAATTAGCAGAAATAAAGTGAAGTTATAGATACAATCTTTATTAATAATTATATGAAAGAATCACTCATTTATGTCTATAAAAGTAACTTAGAATTAAGATAAGTCAATGTTTCAAATAATATAGCTACAGGATAAACTTCTGGAGTTCATACTTCAAATGCAAAATTGTATATTCAAAATTCTAATTTTAATAATTAAAAAGCAAATACAGCAACTTTTATTTTAGGAGAATCAAAGTCAGAAATAGAAATTATTTATTCATCATTTAATAATGGAGAAGCTATATTTGGAGGTGCCTTTTATTTAACAGAATCTTAACTAATATTCAACTTCATTCATTTCTAAAATATGACGTCTCCTTAAGGAGGAGTAATTTATGCGATTTCATCTAATTTAACTATTCAAAAGTCACGATTAACTCAGTGTTCATCCTCAAATGAAGGATCAGTTGCTTTTATAAAGGATTCTAATATGAGACTACAAGAATCTATTATATAAGATTACATCAACACTGCAATAGTTATTTAAGAGCAAAGCTATCTAAATGTAACTTCCCACCATCTTTAAAAATGGAGTCAGTGAAGCAAATTATGGATCAGCAGTTTACTCCTTAAACTCTTAAGTAGATATATCATACTGTAATTGTTCTAATTAATAAGCTAAATAAGGTTCATGTTTTGCTATTTTAAATGATAAGATCAAATATAAATACTTCATTACTAATAAAACTTTCACTAATTGTACTGCTAACCACTAAGGAGGAGTAGGATACTGTCAAAATGCTAATATTACATTTAACAATAACTTGTTCATTAACAACTAATTAAAAGGATAAGATGCTTAGTTATAAAAAGGAGGAGCTTTAAGATTAGTATGTGACTAGCAGTAAAAATGCGAGTATAAAATAGAAAATAACTAATTTATTAATAATCAAATCAAAAGTTATTCAAGTGAAGGAGGAGCTATTTCCTTCTAGGGAACTTTACCTATTTTCATTCCTCATATAACAAGCTAAGAAATTTGCTCCTTGTTTGTTAATAACTCTGCTACTTATGGTAGTAATTTAGCTTCATTTGGATACACTTTAAGTAATAGCTATAAAGATGATGCTTTAAATCAGTGTAATGAAAGAAGAACTTAGAGATTGTTAGATAATTAGTTACCAGGATTTTTGATTTCTGAAAGGCGTATTTACATTACAGACATTTATGGATAGATAAATAAAAACTGATAATACATCAATAGTTTAAGTTTATTCTAATAATTCCAAATTATCTGGCAGTACTAGAATATATGCAGACTAGGGAATTTTTGACATTAAGGATATAGCAATCAAAGCAAAACCAGCAACCTAAATACATTTATAGCTGGAAACAAATGCAGTAGATATGAATAACTTACCTTTAGATAATAATATCACTTATAAGTTTTATTTCTAATTAGAAATCATTAATTGCTTCGCTGGATAAATACTAGTTAATGGTGAAGAATGCTAAAATTGCTTTTATGGATAATACTCCCTAGATTAAACTCACAATACTTGTAAAGAATGTATCAAAGGAGCTAAATGCTATGGAAGTAATTTAATAACTCCTGAAAATGGTTACTGAAAAGAAAATTTCAACACTGATGTAATTCATAAATGTCCTACCTCACTTGCTTGCTAAGGAACATTATTAAATAGCGACTATGTAACTAAATATTTGCAAGTTACAGATTGATAGGAAAGAGTTAATATGTAAAATTAAATTAACTGATAAGGAGAATGTGAAGAAGGGTACAAGGAGTTATGTGTGATGTATGTGAAGAAGATTGAGCAAAAGATGGATAAAATAAATGCAAGAAATGCTATAGTAAAAAGGAATAAATTATTATGCTATCAGTTATTGTTTTTATTTTCGTTTGCTTTATTCTTTACTTAGTTAGATAAACTCTTAAATCAGCAAAAAAGCAAGCATTATATTATGGTGTGTATTTCAAAATTCTCACTAACTATATGCAATTTTCAGTTTTAATTTAGAACTTTAAATTCGATTGGCCTGACTATTTAATTTGATTTCTTTCAATTGAATCAAGGATACTATTAAGTAACTTCTAATATTTTTTAATTCGATTGTCTTTAAAAGGAAGGAGAATAGGTTTATTATAGTAAAGTAAGTAGCAAAATCATGTTACCCTTCGTAATTTTAATAGTTACACTTTTGTTTTTGCTTTTTTGATCTCTAATTTAATTGAAATCTTTTAATAAATCCATTTTTATTACAGTCATGAGTGTCTCCTTTTTTCTAAATATACACAGTACTGATTTAAACTATTTTTGGTGCCCTTTAGTTGCTACAAGCAATTTCCTAAGAAGTCTAGGTTCTAAATGCCTACACAAATATAGTATGTTGGTAAGGAGAACATTTGAAATATGTATTTTCTTTTGCATTGCCAGCATTAATATTCTATGGGATTTTTATTCCTTTAGTAATAATTTTGTATCTCTACAAGAACAGAAAAATTATAAAATCCTATCTCATCAAATCTTAATTTGGGTTCCTTACAATAGGCTTTAAGGACTAATTCTATTTCTGAGAGTTCATTAAGTTCTACTAGAAGTTTTCAATTTCCTTCATTTACATATTTTTATAGAAATCTACCATAGTTTTCTAGTACTGATGCCTTATGTCAGTTCTAGTAGTTTGCATATTAGCATAGAATAAATGCTAGCCTTATATTAATAAGGAACTAAATTCCTTAGAGCTAAATTATTTGATTGCTTCTACCTTATTTTGTACTTAGGAATTACTTTGGCTCGGGTTAGCGCTATTACGTCCTTGATTTAGTAAGTTTCATTCTACTAGTAATAGTCAATTGCTATGCTATAGTGATTTGGTTTTAGCGGTTTATGAGTTAAGTCAGTTAAAACCTACATTAAAATCAGTAAAAATGATTCTTATGCTTATGAAGACTAAGAGGGTAGCAGAATAAGTTTGATAGATACGAATTTGAAATGGGAAAATGAAAGCATTAAATAATTAAAAAAATAATAAAAAAAGAAAGAAGTGTAGAAAGTGACTGTCTAAGTTATTATGCATTAAGAAAGAGGAAAAAGTCTAAGTATAAGAGGATCCTCCTTTATATGACATAGAATAAGAAAACAAACATAGTAAAACACTTAAAATGCTTTTTAAGCAACAAGAGGAATTATAGCTTTTGAAGAAGATTGAATGATACCTTTTAACATAAACAAGTTTAAGTGAACTCCATAAACTAGTAAGTTTGAATTTTTAAACAACATGAAAAAAGTACTGAAATAGCAGAATTCAAGAGTTAGTAACAAGGGTTAATTTTCTTGAAAGCATAAATTAATCTTAAGATAATAACGAAGAAAAGAATGAGGAAAGTACTTTAAAATTAGAAGTTTGATATTGCTAATGAAGAATAAAAATATTAATAATCAAAATGCTAATTAGATATAAAAATAACTGATTTAAAATAAT
>CAMPDV010007045.1:0-17951 GCA_946699065.1 Loxodes magnus
TCTATATCATTTATTTTGATTTCTGTCGCTTATTAATTTCTTAATTAACTTAATTAATTATTATTCCCATTTTTATACAAATTTTCTCAGCTTATTTTTAAATGTTAATGTATTCTTCGTTTACTAATGTTCTTAGTGCTATTTCCTTCTTTTAAATCATCTCTGTAATCCTTTTCATTTATCATTTAGGTTCTTTTTGTTTATTTTTTCAAGGAAAATATTAAATTGGTTTTTTTAATCTTTTTTCATACATTATCTATATTTGCATCTAAGTTCCTATCTTATTTTAAATTCTCAAGTTATTTTTAGTTCATCTTGCCTTATTAGTTGCTTTAATTTTTGGCTTAGCTTTAATCTTTTTCATATCTATTTTATTTCGCTTGGTTAATTGTATTTTCTTATTGCTTAGGTAGATGACCACATATTAAGGCTAAAGTTTTTCTTATTATTCATCATAGAAATTTTTGCCACTTAGATGTTGTAACTCGCTTGTGTTCATCTCCTCAAACTATTTCCGAAATTTTTCCTAGACAGATTCTTATTGGAGTTTAATGAAATAGATTTCCTTCTATATTTAGTATTTGCTGTTTTTTACTATTTTTAGTATTAGCCTGCAAGTTTAATGATATCCTACTGTCCAGCGTTGGTAGAATTTGTATAATAATGTTGGGTGTAATAAACTGATCTGTTAAGAAATAGTTTATTTTGAATTTTCCTCTACCTTATATTGCAATATCGTTGGATCTTATTTTGGATCTCTCCATATCAGATTATAATCTTGCTTGAAATTCAGTAAATTTTTTCTTTCTATATTTAGTTAATTTGTCAAAAATTATAGTATGTGGACATTAAAATCGCAAATTACTAATATTTTAAGTCCTAGATCTATTGCTAAGTGTATAAATTATATTATCCTGTCATAAAAATTATCCAGTTGTGTTTACTCTGAGGTTGTTGGTGCGTAGACATTTATTATTGCTAATCTGTTATCCAGACTTATACCAATTATTCAGTTGCTCTGATATAATTCCACTTTGTTAAGATATTACAATTCTATTTCTTTTATTCTATTTAATAATTTCTCTCTGACATAGAATGCTACTCCTTTACTATGATTTGTACCTACCTTTATACTCACTCTAAATCCATAAAAATGTGATATTCTATCAATTTTCACTATATTTATTTTTTATAGTACCATGACATCTATCATTTTTTCTTCCATAAATTTGAGTATTTAAGCTTTTCTTGGTCTTATTCCTCTTATATTTGAAGTGCCTAAATTTATTTTCTCTCACTCTATTTGCGAAGAGTTAAAAGTTATATTATATGAGTATTGTTTGTTTTTTGTTTACCTTGTTTTATATTAAATGCATCTTCTGTGTTATTTTAAAGCGTTGTTGGTTGTTTCTCATTCTTCAAGATATTTTGTGATATTATCTGTTGATGTTCAAAAACCATAGTCTTTTAGATTTTTAATCTTTTTTATTTTAAGGTATATATTTACTGTCATTACTGTTTATACTTAGTTAATGAGTTTCACAAGTGTTTTTTATCTTTTTTTCATAATTTTTTAAATAGGAAATTTTTTATCTTGTATTTTATATTATTAATTCTTGTAGTTATGTATCACTCTTCTTATCATTTTACATCAGTTTTAGAGATTTGTCTTGTTTTGTGACGCTTGTTCTAAATGTCATTTGACTTAAAATAAATCTATTTTATTTAAAATTTAGAGTATCATTTTATTGATTAATGAGGAGTTTACTTAAGCTTTTTTATGTTGTTCTTCATTTGCATTTTCTTCTTTATCTTCTTCTACTACGTTCTGCAAAAGTTGCTTCTTAATTCAACCTGCATCAAATTGCTCTATAATTTTTTTCCATCTTTTATAATGACTTTTACTTTCCTTCTTTTACATTGATATGTACTGAGTTCAATTGCTTGAAATTTCTCGCAATTTAATATAGCTGGTTGGTTCAATTTAGCCGTCTTATCTAGGATTTTTATTAAGTTTGGAATCCTCTATATGTCTTCTTGTCTTTCTAGTTGCATGTAAACTGTTTTTTTACCATTTAACAAAGTTATGTTTTCATGGACATTGGTGATGTTTGACTTATTTTACCAAATTTTTTTAATTGTACTTCCATTTGGTTTTTTGACTAAGCTTTACGTAAGTTTCCGTGTTTTTTAATGCTTTTAAGATTGTTCCTGTTTGTTGCACTTAAACTCTTACAATATTTTAATCATAATTTTGCTTAAATTACTTACAAAATTCTTACATCGCTTTGTTCTATTCAATTTTTTAATTGTTCTTATTTTGGTTACCGTATGTTTGTGAAGATAAGAGTTGAGATAGACGGAACTATTCATTTGGAATAATTATACTACGCATTTTCATTAATAGTTTAAAGATCTTGTTACTTATTTGTACCTACTATCTGAAAAATTTCTTCACATTCTTTTTTGGGATGGCTGCTAGTGCTGTTAACTCCCTCTTATATTGCTTCTTTCCTTTTTGAATATTTGTTTAAGCTTGATTTTCCATTCCACCTAATAAATAAATAAAAATGATTATAGAGCGCGTAGCACCTCATTGGTGCGCAGCTCTTTCAATATTAATATTTAATATTAAGGAAAATGCTCTCATGTTTCTTGTTAAAATTCTAGAGATCCGATGACTCATGTCAACTTCTCCAAATGGGGAATCTTCTTATTAAAAATTATTCTTAAATCTTGAGTCAAATGCTTCAGTCTTCTTGAATAAGGTCCAAATAAGAATTAGTTATTATGTCGGTAATTAGAAGGCCCATCTGTCAAACTTTCATACTGCTAGAGAGAACGCTCGGGGTAAGTTAGGTATGTTTCAACGGAGCTTTTCCACTCTTCCCCGTGGTGGCATCTAGTGTGAGATTACTCGCAATGCAGTGTACACTGCACCAGATTACCTACTAATTTGTCTGACTTGGCCGACATCCATTTTATATCATATAATATTCTGTTTCCTTTCTGTAACACTAATATTTTTGAAGTTTTTAAGCATGGAATTTCCTAAAATATTTTAGAGGAGAGATAAGGAAGCTCTTCCAAGTCTTGACCAACCGATTTTTATCTACTACCAAGTTGGGCGATATGCAAAGACAGGAAATATTTTTTAGATTACCAAGAGCCACTTTAAAAAATGTATATATAATAAATTAATGTGGCGCCAACTTAATTTGGATCACCACAAATCAAAAAATTTTAATTGCTTCACAGAAAGTCTTGGTAGATACCGTTCTTGGTTCATTTTCTTGGGATTCTTCTACATAAACTTATTTTTCTTAAAGTTGCATTAATTCTTCACTTGATATGTTTAAGTTAATTAGTTGGATTAAATATTTGTATATTAAAGATAATCTACTTTCATTAGCATCTTCCTTTAGTTTTAAATAAAGGTTTGATAGGCCTAATATCTTAAGTTGTTGATAATTTGTATGATTTATAAGTTTCTTCATTATAAGATTTCTAAATGAACTATTATGATAACTTTAAGATTTGTGTAGATTAGCTTATCTTCTTATTAATTATTAAGCTATATTTAATTTTAAAATAATGATCCATCTAAGGAGAAATGAGATTCAGATAGTTAAGTTTAAATTTAACTAAAAGAGTTTTGTGATATATTTTGCTGTTTGAAATGTTTCCTTCAATTAAATATATTATAATATTATTTCAAAGCTTTTCAAACTTTCATGCTTTTATCTTTATTCTCTTCTTCAGCTAAATAATCTTCTTCATCAATTTATTAATGAGATTCAATTATTTATATATATTAGATCTAATTATAATTAAGTGCACTATTTATTAGATTTTTAGCATGGAATATATGATGAGTTATTTAATCATTATATTTTTGTTATATATTTGAATAGAAAATAAATAAGCAGAAAGTAAGCTTTAATTATAATCCAGACTTTAAGTATAAATTGTCTGATAATCAAGTTTATTAAAATCAAAAATAAGTAAATAAGCAGCTTTAATCATAAATTACTCTTCTTTATTTCATGGATATCTAACCTAATATTCTAATTTCCAGTAATCAACCAAAAACCTAACAATGTAGATGCTAAAACTAAAACCAACACTTGCTAATATTTACACTTCTCTCAAGAGAAAATATACCAGACTAATAATCTATCCAACATTTTTGTGTCTTCGAGCTATTATGAAGAAATGTAATAACTAAAGTTAAAGAAATAGATTCAGATATTTTATAATACTTACTGCAAGAACATATAATCGAGAAAAAGCAAATAGATAAAAAACTTATAATATCAACTTTTAAGTATTAACCTATTGATGATGTATATATCCACTACAGTTAAATTGTATTAATCTTATATCTAATTAAAGATTTATTAAAAAATTAAAATTAATATTTAAATATTAGATTATTGAGGCCAAAAGAATGGTGAAGTGAGATATCTAACTATCTGATTATGCTTCTAAACATTAAAAAAGTTTCTAATTGGATTCAATATCTTTAAGGAAATTTATTCAAACAATTATTTGATTAGTTAGAGTTTAAATTCTATAATTAAGAAGCATTCTCGCTATTCATTGCTTACTAAAAGTAGTTAGAAGAATTTTTATTATATTTTAATTAAGAGTCGTTCAGATTAAGCACCACAGAGATTTTCTTTTCTCAAAGAATTTAAAGTTTCTCAGAAAGCAAAAAAAATAAAAATATTTTAGATAAAAATTGTATGCTTTTTTAAATATTTTTATACGATGCTAAATGTAAGAAAATATGTAGCTTATCACTATGGAATTTTCAATTTAATTAATATCTGATATTGATAAAATGGTGAGTAAAATTTAATATGATGATAAATTTTAAGAATTTAGATTATAAGATGTGTTGAGATAATACACCATATATTATAAATTAGTCCTCATTTATACAGAAATTTTATAAGATTGATATGAACTATTATCTAAATATCTAGTTTAGTTATAAAGCTATTTATATATATTTCAAATCTTGTTTATTAAGAAAAATGATATATCAATAATCTAAAGTTTTATGCTAAAGCTATATTTAATTATTATAAAAGTTAACTTATAAATAAGCAATGATAGTTATTTTTAAGATATTTTAAACTAATACTCACATTCTATTAAATAAATTTTCTGGATGATAAATAAAAAATCTATAAAGAATACAATTATGCGCTTCTCTAATTCAGCTTTTTTTTATTTATTTCCATCTATAAAAATATAATAATTTATCATTCTTTTGATATTCCTTAAATATTAATCGAAAGCGTGAAAATTTATGTAGAACCTTTAAGTGATTATTATTGTATTATTTTACCATATTGTCATAATCTAGATATAGAAAAGATATTTAAAAGATTTTATGATTAAGATTTTATAGACTATAAATTTAATCTACTTAAATTATATTACTACTAGCATCCTCTTGTTATTTAGCTAAAATAATTGGGACATTCTTAAGGTATTTCCTCTCTTCTTTTATTTAAAACTTAATGTAATGCAACATAAATCTCTCATATTTCAAAGAGGAATTACTCTTGATACTATTTCCCAAACTACCATTCCAAAAACATATATATCCAATTATTTGCTGTACTTAGGAATAATTAAAAGCAACTCTAAAGACATTCAACATATAGTTTCTGCTTATTAAGTAAAACTTTAAAATTTAGATTCTGTTTTTATTTTAGATAAGCTGAAATCAGTAATTTCAGCTTATAATTAGAATCCAATAGTTTATTATTACATTTTAAGTTTCTATGATTACATGCAAATCATAAATATACTGAATCCCTATACTATATCTAAACTTATCTTATACCTTACTCCCATTATATTTTTTGCCTACCATACAAAATTTTATACAATGATTATTACACTAACTCCACAGCCAAACTCATTAGAGAAGGACTTTACCCATATAATAAAACTACATTTGGATGAAAAAGCTTTTCCATTATACTAATTTCTTATAAATCTTCATTAACTATATCATTTATTAATTTTGGTTTAGTAAATCCTTTATAGCTGTATCATTCGTAGTTAGATTTCCTCAGTATCAATCTACTTAACTACTTGCTAAAAAAAATTCTATGCTCTAATGAATTGTGTTAAATATTTTTACTCCAGATGAAATAATTAATTGTAGCTCTGCTTTGAAGGATAAATATTTTAAACCAAAAATAAACTTACCAAATATATGGAGTTTCTCTAGAAGGCTTCTTATTATTTCTAAACTCCTTTTTCTCTTAAAATTTCTTAAAAGTATTCGCTTATCTAAACGCTTACCATTCTACAGCTTTAATCCTTTTTAGAATATTTTCATTCATAACATCGGATAATTATTTCTTTTAATGAGAAAAATTAAATAGGTTTTAATAATATTTCTTAATGATATCTTCATAATATTGTTAATACTGCTTGTAAAATATTTTCTTTAGCAAGTAATA
The DNA here is from genome assembly GCA_946699065.1 of Loxodes magnus. Lineage (NCBI taxonomy): Eukaryota > Ciliophora > Karyorelictea > Loxodida > Loxodidae > Loxodes > Loxodes magnus. Next base: position 6,492 of record CAMPDV010007045.1, read on the forward strand.
ATATTAATACACCTTCTTTTCCTCTTTATATTTTAGATTTTAAGAGTACTAAACATAAAAGATCCTTTTTCCCTTATTAATTCAAAAGCAATTCTTTAGCTATTAGGCAGTAAACTTATAACTACTAAGCTAACTAGAAGTAAAGAGGTAGACCCTTATTTATCCATAATAGGCCTGTAAAGTTCTTCAATGAAGACTTAAAAGATCTAAGATCTTTCTAGATCTAGAAAGAAAGTAACTTGATAGAATATAGTTTATTATCTAAGTAAAGATCGTTGATGAATATGCTATAATGCTTAATTACTAGCTTAAAAAGAAGAAACCCAAACTTGAGAAAGAAATGACAAGTTAAAGTTGGAAGAACTGTAAAATTGAATAAACAAAGAAGAGCAAATTTTTGAGAAATTAGCTAAAGAAAGGATTTTATAAGTCAATCACCTTCATTTTAGAATTAGGTATTAAGAAGTAAGGAGATATTAAGACATAAGTATTTAGAGATAAAGATTAAGAATAATGCTCTAAGATAAAATTATGGGATAATTAAATGCAAAAGTGAAGTTAAAAAGCAAGTTTGGAGTATTGTATAATAAGTAATTTTGGGTAAAGAAGCCATTTAATAATAGAACTAAGTACTAGATTTGATAAATATCATATAGATTAGGTATTAAAACTAGTAGGGAAAATTTGCGAAGTTTAATTATTTTATAACTCTGATGAGTGAAGAGCTGAAATCTAAGTTTTTTGGGAATTTAAATAAATTGAAAGATAAAGGCTGCAAAACCATTTTAAACAAATTTAATTAGTAAATAGTAAATAAAATGCCTTATTGTACAATAGGAAAAATGGATTTGAAAGTTAATGCATCCAAACCACGAAAGCAGACTAATAAAAATATCTTACTTTAACAGATTTAACGATCCAGTCTCTAAAAATGAAAGGAAAGGATTTATTTCAAGGAGATTATTTAATAAACATTAAATTTGGACTAGACTACAAAAAGAATTTATATACATCTAAGAATCAAAAACTCTAATATATTTACAAATAATAATAGTTAAGGAGATATAGGATAATCAGTGATATTTAAGGTTGAGATATGATAATAGAGTTTCTATTTGAGAGATGAATGTTTAAGATAGGATAAGAGAATAGGGTAAGTAAATGTGAAAAAATCAAGGATGCTAATAGTTATGAAGGAGATATTAATAGCTATAACTATATAGGTATATTAACAACTTTAATCAATAAGTTTTAGTCTAGAATTAAGAAGATACCTCATAAAAGAACTTAATAAGTAATTTTGCATTATGATATAAATGTACCTTTTAAATATAAAGTGAATTAAGCTAATATAGAGTCTTTTTAGTATAGGAGCAGCTAATTTAATAAATAAAAGGAGCATCTAATATAGAAAATAAATATAGAGTTTCATACTAAAGCTATACTCTGTATATAGTTGCTACTTAATATCAAATAAGGGTTAAAATATATTATTCAGTTTTAATGTTAGGAACGATTTAAAAGTGGCATAGCTTTGAAAAGTTTACAGAGCTTAAGCAGTTCCTAATATAATCCACTTTCACTATCACTCTCAAATATTAAAATATTCAATCCAATTTTAGATGTAACTTCTTAAAAAAGCCAACCACAAGATCTTAATCCCAAATTTAACAACCCAAATCTCAAAAAATCGATCATTAGATAGGCTTTCTATTAATTTAAAATATAGAGACTGATCTTCATTATTTAATTATCTTATTAACTGAAAGAAGAAACTTAAACCTCTTCACTTTTGTTAGGATCACTTACAGGAATTTTTTTAATTAATATACTTAAAATAATAGAATAGCAAGGTATATCACTTGCTATTTAACTTCTTATACTTACTTTCTATTCAAACTTTATAATAAAAGATGCCTTTAATTATTATACCCATAAAGCATAGCTCCGCTATTAGTATTTTTAATAGATAAAATTCTAATTTTTTTGTATAGAGAATTTAGACAATCGTGGAGCTTTAAAATTAAGTTATATGAGAATGCAATTATACTTCAGTTGATTGGAGTATATTCAACAATAGTTAAGTATTTAAGCTGTAAATAGATAGAGATATGAAATCAGGCGTAAGATGTATAATAATGCTAAAGATTGGCTTGAATCAATTTTTAAGTTTTTTAATATAAAATGATAAGGTAGTAATCGAACTATTAAATAGCTTCTCTTTAATCAATATGTTTGATCTGGTAGTCTATTCATTTCATATTTATAAGATAGTTAAATGAATGAAGCTGGTGCTTAAATTTTAACTCAGATTATGAGGTTTTTTAAACTACTAGCCTTTAAATAGCCATCGCTAAACTTATTTTATCATTTATTTTATTTTGGAAAAAATGTAAATCAGAAATTCTTGATTGCTGCTGTAATTTTCTTAAGCTAAAAGTAAGTGATTCCCTAAAATTTCCATTCCTCTGTCAAGATGTAGCAAGTTATATGGAACTCTAAACTAGAAAAAAGGATTCGTTTTAATTTCAATGGATGAAGGGGTTGGAGAGTTATTTTAGATGACATCTGGTTTTTGTTGGATACTTACCAGTTACAAGTTAAGCTTTTACTTAAGCTGGATATGGAGGTGCATCTCAATGTGATGAAAAATATGAAGTGAGGATTTGTTCCAATGATCACCGGTGAATGTTCTCCGTAACGATTAATGGTTTTTCTTAACTAAAAGCTTTGAGTGATCACAAAGTGTTATTTACGGTGAAAAGCCATGTCCTAGATATTTACTTACTTTAAACTTCAAAGCTGTAAGAGCTCACAAATCAAGGCTGAACACATGAGCTGGACTAATTAATATTGAAAGTCCATTAATCGAAAAATAAGTAAGTAAAGTACCTTTCGATATCAGTTAACTGGTAGTAATGGATTCTGGAGCATATTTCGACTCCGATATTAAAATTTAGATGATAGGAGGCTGACTTTTTATAAGCATTAAGAATGAATTGAAACTTTTGGACTTGCATAAGTTAGAACTGAAAAGTGAAATTATGAAAGATATTTTTGATTCTCCTTTACACTATCATTTCCATAGTATGAGTGTAAATTCTGGAAGTATTTATATCTTCGAAGATATAAACTCAAAATAGCAACTTCTTAATAACATTTTAAAGTTAGACTTAGAAAAATGGACTTGATCGAAGTTCAAATATTTGGATCATTGTCACAGAAAAAATTTGGACATATTGCTGCATAGAATGGAAATTTTTTGATAATATGAGGGGTAGAATTCTATCAGTGATTTAAAATGATATATCCAAGCATAAAATAATAAGTAGAACATGAGAATAAGTCTCACAAAAAAACCCTCCAATTCCAAGAAAATTCTCATGTTCTCATGTGGCATATTGGTTGATAAACCGATTTTATGGTTGGTAAAAACCCTTTTAGATGAAGCCAACCAATTATGATAGTTAGACCTAGAATCCAATGTAAGAAGTTTTCTCAACAAAGATAAAAATTATCCTAGAAAACTCTTACATTGTAAGCTTTATGAATATGAAAATATTCTATATATTTCACTAGGTACAAATTTACAGGATTCTAATAATCCATATATTTATTCTTTCGATCTGGAAACATTCCAATTTCAAGAAGAATGAGAAACAAAAGAGAATAAGAGATAACTGTATTTAATGCAGTTGATAATTCTATGGTCATTTACGGAGAATAATTTTTAGGTTGTATTCTTTAAATGATCTAATAGATTTAAAATAAAAAGAATAATTTAGTCATCTAAACAAATTCAAAATGACTAAAGTGTGTTTGGGCCCATGCCATGGTTTATGATAAGAGAATGTTAGTTTTCTTTGAAGGAGTTCATTTTACAGAAGAAAAGGTAACGAATTATAATTTTATGATATTCCAAAAAAATGTAGTTCTAACTTAATGGTATGAGGTGATCTTGTAGCTATGGAATTTATGAAGCTGAAAATGGGGAATGCTAGCTTTGTACTCGCGATATTTTCATAGAATAAAATAAAAAGCGTTGCAAATGGCTAAATGAATTCGCTATCTTAAGTTTTATTTGCTACTGAAAGATTAAGCTAACCTTGTGCGAAGGGATTTAATAGCAGAAGCAAAGTTGAGCTTGCATTTCATATATAATTATTTAGAAAGTCTGTTACATCTACTCTTTCTATCAAAAGCGAGAAAACTAAAAATGGAGTAATCAAAATAACCTCAAAGTTATTAAGGTGCTACAAATGAAGCTTATATTAAAACTGCTATTATATAATATGCTTATTCTAATTATTTGATATTCTTGTTCTTTTATTTCAACAAAAAAGACTTTCAAATAAGTACTTCATATGCATTATAAAAATCAATACTACGTTCTTTTGTAATTATAAAGCTAGAAAAAAACTTCTTCAAGTGGACTTTTTTCTTCCTCCTTTGGTGTATTAGCCATTGTATTTTTAAATAAATTATATAAGCGATGTGAAGTAAAAGAACCTTCATATATCTAGTTCAATCTAAAGGAAGATAAATTTCATGCTTTTCTCCTTAATTTGGGTTAACTACAACTTTCTCTTATCTTAAAGAAGTTTAAAGCATAAATCACTAATAGTCTCAATAAAGAATGATGTTCTAAATATCAGATTAAAGTGAAAGTTCACTAATGACACTATGAATTCCAAAATCTTCTTAAGCTAACTTGATTTCAACAGCTTTAGGGTAAATTTTTAAATAATAAGTATTTTAGGAAAATTTATGAGCTTCATAGAGAAAAAGATAATAGAACTAAGGATGATTACCATAAGGAATAAATAAAAGTAATTTAAATAAACTGAAGAAGAACACAAATGAATGGAAAAAGGAGTATAATATTATCCCTCTATAAAAGACTAAGACTGAAGGAAATTTTTAATTGAAAAATCAAGAAAAAACAAAGAAAATAGAGAAATTTTATAAGTCGTTTCATATCTTTCTCTAGATGGAATATAAGAAGAATATCAAGAAATGATATCTCCACTTTAATTAAAATTTAATCTCATAAAGTAAAAAGCTAAAGAGAGTAGCAAGAAGAATCAAGGTGGATATAATACTCTTTATATTTTCCATCAGTTAGGAATGAGAGATAGTAAAATAAATTGTATATAAAAGAAGTTAAAATTTATACTCAAGAGAGTGAGATAATTAAGTTAAGAAATAATTTGGACAGGTGCATTAGTGATTATAACTTTATTTAATAACATGTGACTTAGGAAATATTCCTTACCAAGCTGAATCTCAGGTTATAATCTATCAATCTCACCAAGTAAGTATTCTTTATTTTTTTGACTTTTAATATCTCAAAGAAGTAAATTGAAGCAAACTTCAATGAGAATGTACTATGCTAAGAAACCGATAAACAAAAATGAACAATTATCCGACTTCAACTAATAGGAAAAGGAAAAAGAAGAAGATTAGAATAGATAAGAAGAAGGAAAAGGTAGATAATAAGATGAAAAAGACAAAAAAGGGGAAAGAACTAATAAAGAAAATAATATGGAAGCATAGAATGATAGATAGGAAGAAGAAAAGGTGGAGAAGGAAGATGAATAAAAAGAAGAATAAGGTGAAGAGGAAGTAGAGGGAATGAATGTAAAAAAAGATTAAGAATAAGTCATAAAAATATGGACAGCAAATGTAAGGGGAGTAAGAAGTGCAAAAGAGGCACTAGCCAAATTCATGACTCAAAAAAGTATCCACATAATGGCAATATAAGAAATTTAGATTGAAGACTAAAAAGATATGTGTAATATAGCAGGATATAAAAACTTAATAAATGTGGGATCAAAAAAAGGAAAAGGAGTAGCATTCTATATTAGAAACGACATATGCAAGGAGATCAGAGAGATATAGAATGAAGTAAACCAAATGACGCTTTTTGGAGGAGCGAGAGTAATGGCAATAGAAATAATGAAATAATTAGCAGTAATAAATGTCTTCGCTCCTGTTGCAAATGACAACGAACATTATGAGCATTTCTATAATTTAGTGAATGAATTTAAACTATAAGCAATAGAAAAAGGACTTAATATAATGATAATAGGAGCTGAAATGCGCACATAGAAAAATGACTGCCAAAGAAAACAAACTCAGCAGGAAAGAGAATGACACAGTTTATGGAACAGAATAATTTAATATGCCTAGACCCAACTGAAATAGGTACCTTTATTCACTAAAACAATGAGTATAAAATAGATTACTTTTTAATCGAAGAGAGTATGAGAGAAAAGGTGTTAAAGAGTGATTTTTATTACTCATACGTAATAGGTGACCATAGGCCTGGTATTATATAGATAAAGATTGTAAAGAAGTAAGAAAGCCATAAAAGATAGCAAAAATAAACTACCTACTATTAAAGAAAAAAGAGATATAAGAAAAATTTGAAAGATTTATATAAGAAAATCTCTAAGAAGAAGAAATTGATAACCTAAACGGCACATAGACTTATAAATGATGAAAGAAAAAGATATAAGAAGGAGTTTAAATGGTATGTGGAAAATTACAAAACATAAAACTCTAAGATATATAAATATACAGAAACAACAAAATAGTGTAATAAAATCTTTAGAAAATGCAGCAAACAATTAAAATAAAGGGTAAAGAACAGAGAACAAATAAATGAAAATCAATAAATTGAAAATCAAAGAGAATACCAAAGAGTAAGATAAGAATACATTTAATCAAGAAAAAAAGATAAAAGAAACTAACTAAACCTATTTATGGACAATGTAAATAAAGGAAGTCTAACAGATATGTGGAAGAAACTAAAAAACTTACTTAATAGAAAAAATAATTAATGAGTACCCTTATTAAAAGAAGATATTAATACTTTCAGGGAAGAATGATAGAAACTGTATGAAGATGGCGATAATACGTTACCAACTAAATTCTTAAACAAGAGATAAATAGTGGTAAACGAATATGAAATTTGAGAAATCATCAACTAATTGGCGAAATGAAAAGCAGCAGGACCTGATGAAATACAAGTAGGTACAATATTAGCAGGCGGGAAAAAACTAACAGAAGTAACATGTAAAATGATAGTTAAGATGATTTAAGAGGGAGTAATACCTTAAGAGATGAAATAATAATACATAATATTAATATACAAAAAAGGAGGACAGATGAACCCGATGAATTATAGACCAATCTCTTTACTGAATCATGCTTTAAAAATAGTAGATGCATGAATTTTCTAGCAACTATAAGGATATCTGCATAATGATAAAAGCGAATATTAATATGGCTTTAAAAAAGGAAAATCATGCTCACTATAAATTTTCAACCTAAGAACAGTATAGGAATGATCAATACGGAACAAAAAAAATGTTTTTGTAATATTTGCTGATATTAAAAAAGCGTACGACTCGGTGCAAAGAAAAGATATATGATAAATCCTAAACGATCTAAAAGTACCGAATAGATAATTAAACTCCTAGCAAACTTCTACTGTGAAGAAGAAATTAAGCTTAAAATCAATGAATAAATAGCAAAATCATTCGCGACAAATAAAGGACTAAAACAGGGAAGCATAACGTCGCCAAGACTATTTAACTTAATAATAGCAAGACTCCTCCATAGCTTGGAAGATTAAAAGCTAGGAATTACGATAGACTTTAAAAACGAAGAGTGATGAACACAAGAAATATATGCAGGATGTTTTGCATATGCAGATGACCTAGCCTAATAAGTGAATGAGAATAATTAGAGGAAGTAATTAAAAATTTAACCTCATGGGCGGAAAAATACAAACTGGAAATTGCAGATAAAGCAAAATGAATGATATGAAAAGAAGCAGAAAATAGAAACTGAGAAAAAATAGGCAATACTATTGAGGTGGAAAATTTAAGAATCGAAAGTGTAACGTCCTTTTAGTACCTAGGACATATAATAGAAGAGACCATCAGCTTTGAAAAACACATGGAGAATAGACTAGAAGCAGCATAAAAGATGTAAACATAAATACTAGGCAAAATAACAATGAATAAGGGATTAACACCATATAATGCAGGAATAATGATAAAAATGTTCGTAAGCTCAGTATTCAGCTATGGGACAGAAGTTATCCCATATTGTGAATAATTTGTAGGAAAATAAGTGATGGAACAATTAGAAATAATATAGAGAAGATCTTTACGAGCAATCATAGATGCCCCTTTCTAAGTGTAAAATGAGATGATAGAATACGAGTTACAGTTTATGAAATTTAAACATTACCTATGCAGAAAACGCTGAGACTAAGAGGCAGACTAATAGGTAACTAAGGAAAAACAGTAGATGGATTAATGATCAACCTAAGTAAAGAAGAGAACTTTATTTTTGAACAATACTGCACGACAATAAAATTAGAATTAAAAATAGAAGACAAAAATATATTTATAGATTATGGTAATAATAATAAAAAAGGTAAGAAAAACATTAATCGTGCAATTTGAGAGCATAGAGTATAAGTAGAAGATAGAGAAAGAATGGAGTAAATGATAACAACTCTACAGTATAGAAAAACATGATTTGATGAAAATGTAGTAGGACCACCCAACTACCTGAGATACAATAAAAATAGAAAAGAAGAAATATGCTACATATTTAGAATAAGAACGAGATTTAATGCGAGCCAGGATTGTTTAAAAGAAAGACACCTAGTCGCGACAAGCAAATGCCCTTTCTGTAATGATGCAAGAGAAAACGAAAGGCATATCATAGAAAAATGCTCAGAATACAAAGAAAGTAGATAAATATGTATTAGAAAGTTAAGAACAATAGGAGTAGAAAGACAAGGAATGGAACTATTTGATATAATATGAGGTACGGCAAAATTCGAAAAATTCATTAGAACCTAAGAAGAGTAAAAAAGAGCTAAAACTGACTTGATAATAAAAGATTATATCAAAAACATATTAGAAAAAAGAAAAAAAGGATACTTAGAAAAGAAAATTGAATGAAAAAAAGAAATAGGAAAATATTATAGAGCAGGAAAAGGATAATTTTTATGAGTTTATAAAAGCTTGATTAAGAAGAAAATAATTAGAAACGAAAATTAGCAAAGTATGTAAAAAAAAATAATGGACGCTTGTAACAAAGAATCAATAAAACGTAGATAGATAGAAGACAGAAGAACAAGAGATATTGAAGAAGAAAATGATGAAGATATGGAACTAATAAGAGAAGAATTTTTATTACCTGAAGGCTTACTTGAAGAAATAGACATGTATTGAAACATTTATTAAAGAGCTGCGCACCAACGAGGTGCTACGCGCTCTATAATCAAATTTATTTATTTATTTATTCATTTATTTATGTAATTAACTTATATTAGAAACTTTTCTAGTTTCTAGTATTTTTTCTTTTATAACTTTTTTATTTTGATATTTATTTCTTTTCTTATCCTTTATTTTATAATTTTTCACGGCATCCTCTCAAGTTTCCCCTAAAAATTTAGAAAGAAATATAAAATAAATAAAGGAGAAATTCACCATCTAGAACTGTATGGATGCAATGAAAATCAATAAAGAATAGTTATAACTTGCACTATAGAAGATGATGGATATAATAACAAAACCTTAGTTTAGTTCTAATTCAAGTATGATCGATTTTAAAAAGAGAGAGAATTTAAAATCCATAAGAAAATGAACCAAAAATGAGATAATACCTCTAAAACGATGCAGAATCTCAATTTTAATTTTGTTGAATCTATTTAAAGTTTATAATAGTGATTTGTAAACTAAAATATCTTAGATAAATATTGAAAAAAGTTTCTTAGAAACTATGATAGCTAAGAAACATCTCAATTAAGTCTATAAAAACCAAATTAAAATTGAGCGATGAATGCATCTTACAAGTTTCTAATAGAATATAAAACAAATGGTATATTTATTTATATACCTATTATTTTATGAGAAGAAGCAGAAAAAATCAAGATACTTTTTCAAGTTGGAGAAAAAAATCTCTATATTTAATAAATTTTTGGTAAAAACGAACAAAGTTTAGACTTATAAATGAATAATAAAATATTTAAGAATCATATAAAATATTAAATTTAATCAGCATTATCTAAAATTGTCTAAAATTTCATTTCCTTACTAATTCAAAATAGCTAATATTTCATTCTGTTATAGTAAGAATTTTATATTTTAAATTTTAAGGTTAGAAATACTTTAAAATATTTCGATATAAAGAATAAGCAAAAAGAAGAACAAGACATATATATTTAAATTTATTTTAGTTAAATAGATGTTAAGAAAGATTGCATATAGGTTAAAGTTTTAAATGAACATGTCTTAAAAACAATTAAATTAATTAATTAAGAATTACATTTACTAAATTTAAAAATTGAATCAATAAAAGAGTTTAAATATTTAGTATAATTGAGACATAACAGCAATAAATATAATTCCAACTATAAATATTACAAGAATGTTTAATATAAAGTATTTATTTTCTTTCAACTCCTTTTCTTACCTCTATTTTGTTTTTTTCTTTAGTTATTAATATTTTTGAAGCAAAATATTGTTCTTAAAGCATTTGATTTTGTATGCTTAAAAGCTGGAGCAAAATAAGTTGATGTATTTATAAATAGTTGAATTAAATTTCTAGAGAATCTCTTGCTTATATAATTTTAGTCTTATACATTTAATTTACTTTTATCAATATTATATAATATTAAATTTAACATTTTATACTAATTATCTCTTCTAAAAAGGATTCATCTCAACCAAATTAGATTAGCTAATTATACTACAGAACTAATAAATATACAAGAAGAAAATTCTAAGTTATTAAGACACTTACAAAAAAGGAAAAGTTGCGTTCCTAATTTCTAACGTTTAAGAATAAAAAAATGAAGATGAATATTAAGTAAATAAGAGAATAAAACAGTTATTAACAAAATTAATTAAATCGCAGAGTTGATGGAAAAAATATTTCTTTAAAATATTGCAATGAATACTCTATGGATGCAGAACCTAAAGATTAACCAGAAATAATTTATTTATATTAAAGAAAAAAATAATGCTGACATTGCAGGAGATTTGACTTTGCTATAAGATACTATAGGTATTTTAAACGAAAATAATAACAAAAAAGCTTAAAACCAAGGCAATCATTCAGAAATTTATATTACACTTCAAATGGGGGATATGGAGAAAGAAAATGTACAAAAAAGTGAAATTGTAAGAGATATAGTAACGGCGTAGTAAAGAGGGAATTAATAAATATAAGATAATGAACTTAACTGAAGAAAGCTTCTAATAATAAAAATAAGTCAAATCAGTACAAATAAATAAGTTTATAAGGAATAGAATCAAGACGAAAACTAAAATCTTAAAATTTGACGAAACAATTAAACTTCAATACATTGAAGAGCCTATTAAAAGTGGAATCACTATAATTCATTATTATTTATGACCTTCAGAA